>JAVSCE010000188.1:0-13804 GCA_032199065.1 Smutsia gigantea
AACAGGGTGCGTGGGAAAGTCACACAGTGACAGCCTGGCATGCTACCTGCAATAAGTAAGGAGCGCTTGGAGCTGGCTTCTGCAGGTGCTTCTCTAACTGGGCTGAGACAGTGTTGAGAAAGCTGTGAAAGCCTCCCTCTGCCATCCAGGCAACAAAGTCTCCCTCCATCTGCTATGCAGCAAAGCCTGACACTTGTGGGCCAAATAAGTGGGTGGGTGGTGCACATTGAAGAACCTTGGGGCTGAGCCCCTAGCAAGGGGGATGGATCATTTGGGATTCCCAAGAGTGCCTGACCTGTTTGGCATGGGAGATCTGGGGCAGAGTTGCCTGCCTTCCCTTTCTTCTGCAGCCAGAGCTCTGTACAACCCTTGCCCCTCTGGCACCCTTCCCACTGCTGGCAAGTTTCAATCTTAGTGAAACCAGCAGAGCATGCCTGTCCTCCATAAACAGCTGGAATCTCAGCCTCCCAGAGTATTCCAGCTGTCCCTGGTGTCCATCCCTGCTATTCAAGATGTGGACTATTCAGTGCAACGTGGACTCATTCACCAGAGCAGATCTTCAGGGCCAGGTGTGCAGAGTTTCTGAGCACCTGTCACCTCCCCATTCTGTTCCTATTCCTCCCTCCTGTGGACTGGGATGGGGGAAGGGCTGAAGTCCCACTCAATTGCAGGTCTACCACTTTACCCTACTCTGTGTGGTCTTCTCTTCTTCACCAGATGTAGGTGGTCTGTTCTTCAGTCTTCAGTACATTTTTAGGTTTAGTTGTGTCTGCTGTAATTGTTTGGTTTGTGTGTGTGTGGTTTCTACTTTGCCTTCCTACTCCACCATCTTTTTAGCTGTCATCCAGTTCATTCATCTTGATTCATTCACCTTAATATTAATGGTCATATAATATCCTATTGAATTAATATGCCAGTTTATTTCCCTGTTGACAGACAGCTCTGTTGTTCCAATCTTTTGCATTGTTTATTGATAAACAGGGCTACATTACATATCGTTGGACATGTCTTATTGTGTGGTCATGTGAGGTTTCTCTAATTCATATACCTGGAAGTGGAATTTTTTAGACATTAGAGTAGCTTGATTCTACTGATGTTGGCAAGTTGATCTCCTGTTTGTTTCTATTCTCATCAATGTTTTATGTTTTCTATTTTTCCACAATCTTGGTGATTCCTAATCTTTTTAGACTTAATATTTTGGCCATTGTAATGGATTATCATTGATTACTCTTGACATTGAACATCTTTCAGTATGTTTAATGAATCTTGATTTTCTTTTCTCTGAATTATCTATTCATATAATTTGCCCATTTTTCTATTGACTTTTTGCCCTTCTCTTACTGATGTCTAGCAATTTTTCTAATGTCTGCATCTCTAATCCTTTTCTGATTTTGTGTTGGAGATGCCTTCTTGCAGTCTTTTGTGGCATGTCTTTTAACTTGGTTTTTAGTGACTTCTATTTTAATTTACCAATCTTTTCTCTAAAGGTTTAAATATTTTTATATGAGTCTTATTTCCTTTTCTACTTTAATGGCATAAAGGATATCCTCTTCTGTGAGTTTTATAGTTTAGCTTTTTACATTTAGGCTTTTAATCCATCTGGAATTTATTTTTGTAAATAGATCAAGGGAGGGATTTGTGTATTTTTTCCAAGTGGATAGCTAATGGCCATGTGGCATTTTATTATCCTTTCGTCACTGACTCATAGTGCTGCACTGCTGAATCCCAAACTCCCCAGTATACATGGATCTATTTGTAGGTTCTGTTCTGTTCCTCTGGTTATTTGTCTTTCCTTATACCCATGCCACATATTTTAGTGAATAAACTTTATAATAAGCTTATTTAAAAGAAGAGACTTTTTCCTCATTATTTTTCTTTAAAATTCTTTGACTACTACTTAGCCTCTTACTATTCCATATTAATTTAAGAATCTTATTGTTCATATCATTTAAAAAAATTCTCCAGCAATTTTGATGAAAAAATACATTGAATTTATAGATTAATTCACAGAGGATTGACATCTAATGGTATTGAGTGTTTACATTCAGGATCATGGTTATCTTTTTAAAATGTCTTTTTGCTTGGCGAGGTTTTATAACTTTTATATAGTATTTTTGATGGGGCTCTTGCACATATTTTCTTAAATTTGCCCCTATATACTTATATTTTTTTGTTAACATTGTGAAAAGTAATTTTTTGAAATGTCATTTTTTAAATTGATTGCTGCTGTATGTTATTTTTGTACATTGCTTTGTATCTAGTGATCTGGCTGAATGCTTTTTTTATTCAAATAGTCTTTAGATTTGTTAATGACAATATTTTCTAAGAATAATGGGAGTTATTTTTTTCATTCCAATCTTAGAGTTTTTTCTTTATCTTGTCAGATGTGAAGTAGCTCCAGGATATTATTGAAGTGAAGCAGTGATAAATGCATTCCTGCCTTGTTTCTATTTTAAAAGGACATGTGTCTAAAACACTTTACATTAACCATGGTGTTTAGTATATGATTTTGATAATCTTTCTTAAATTAAGGAAGTTCCATTCCCAGTGTAGGTAAGAGTGTTTTGTTTTTGTTTCTGTTAAGAGTGGTTGCTACATTTGCCATTTCTTTTAATTAATTAATTAATTAATTTATTTATTTATTTAAGGTATCATTGATACATACTCTTATGAAGGTTTCACAAGAAAAACAATGTGGTTATGACATTCACCCTTATTATTGAGTACCCCCATACCCCATTGCAGTCACTGTCCATCAGTGTAGTAACATGCCACAGAGTCCCTATTTGTCATCTCTGAGCTACACTGTCTTAGATCCCATTTAGGTGGTTGCATGATTCCTTGAATGGGGCCTGCAGGAAGGCCTTATTTCAGTGAAACTAAACTGAATCCAAAGGCAGTTTGCTTCCCAGGCTGAGATGAGGCAGTTTTGCTCCTGCAGTTTCCCTTGATGCTGGAGCAAAGACCTATTGGCAGCACAGTTATCTCTGGGAGGTAGAGTACATACAGAAAGGACAGCTTTGTACTGCAATGTTTACTATGTTTTCCAGATCCCATTTAGGTGGTTGCATGATTCCTTGAATGGGGCCTGCAGGAAGGCCTTATTTCACTGAAACTAAACGGAATCCAAAGGCAGTTTGCTTCCCAGGCTGAGATGAGGCAGTTTTGCTCCTGCAGTTTCCCTTGATGCTGGAGCAAAGACCTATTGGCAGCACACTTATCTCTGGGAGTTAGAGTACATACAGAAAGGACAGCCTTGTACTGCAATGATTACTATGTTTTCCAGATCCCATTTAGGTGGTTGCATGATTCCTTGAATGGGGCCTGCAGGAAGGCCTTATTTCACTGAAACTAAACGGAATCCAAAGGCAGTTTGCTTCCCAGGCTGAGATGAGGCAGTTTTGCTCCTGCAGTTTCCCTTGATGCTGGAGCAAAGACCTATTGGCAGCACACTTATCTCTGGGAGTTAGAGTACATACAGAAAGGACAGCTTTGTACTGCAATGTTTACTATGTTTTCCAGATCCCATTTAGGTGGTTGCATGATTCCTTGAATGGGGCCTGCAGGAAGGCCTTATTTCACTGAAACTAAACGGAATCCAAAGGCAGTTTGCTTCCCAGGCTGAGATGAGGCAGTTTTGCTCCTGCAGTTTCCCTTGAGCTGGAGCAAAGACCTATTGGCAGCACACTTATCTCTGGGAGTTAGAGTACATACAGAAAGGACAGCTTTGTACTGCAATGTTTACTATGTTTTCCAGATCCCATTTAGTTGGTTGCATGATTCGTTGAATGGGGCCTGCAGGAGGGCCTTATTTCACGGATACTAAACGGATTCCAAAGGCCCTTTGCCTCCCAGGCTGAGATGAGGCAGTTTTGCTCCTGCAGGTTCCCTTGATGCTGGAGCAAAGACCTATTGGCAGCATACATATCTCTGGGATTTAGAGTACATACAGAAAGGACAGCTTTGTAATGCAATGTTTACTATGTTTTCCAGATCCCATTTTGCTGGTTGCATGATTCCTAGAATGGGGCCTGCAGGAAGGCCTTATTTCACTGAAACTAATCGGAATCCAAAGGCAGTTTGCTTCCCAGGCTGAGATGAGGCAGTTTTGCTCCTGCAGTTTCCCTTGATGCTGGAGCAAAGACCTATTGGCAGCACACTTATCTCTGGGAGTTAGAGTACATACAGAAACTACAGCTTTGTACTGCAATGTTTACTATGTTTTCCAGATCCCATTTAGGTGGTTGCATGATTCCCTGAATGGAGCCTGCAGGAAGGCCTTATTTCACTGAAACTAAACGGAATCCAAAGGCAGTTTGCTTCCCAGGCTGAGATGAGGCAGTTTTGCTCCTGCAGTTTCCCTTGATGCTGGAGCAAACACCCATTGGCAGCACACTTATCTCTGGGAGTTAGAGTACATACAGAAAGGACAGCTTTGTACTGCAATGTTTACTATGTTTTCCAGATCCCATTTAGGTGGGTGTATGATTCCTACAATGGGGACGGCAGGAAGGCCTTATTTCACTGAAACTAAACGGAATCCAAAGGCAGTTTGCTTCCCAGGCTGAGATGAGGCAGTTTTGCTCCTGCAGTTTCCCTTGATGCTGGAGCAAAGACCTATTGGCAGCACACTTATCTCTAAGAGTTAGAGTACATACAGAAAGGACAGCTTTGTACTGCAATGTTTACTATGTTTTCCAGATCCCATTTAGGTGGCTGCATGATTCCTCGAATGGGGCCTGCAAGGCCTTATTTCACTGAAACTAAACGGAATCCAAAAGGCAGTTTGCTTCCCAGGCTGAGATGAGGCAGTTTTGCTCCTGCAGTTTCCCTTGATGCTGGAGCAAAGACCTATTGGCAGCACACTTATCTCTGGGAGGTAGAATACCTATAGAAAGGACAGCATTGTACTGCAATGTTTACTATGTTTTCCAGATCCCATTTAGGCGGTTGCATGATTCCTTGAATGGGGCTGCAGGAAGGCCTTATTTCAAGGAAACTAAACGGATTCCAAAGGCAGTTTGCTTCCCAGGCTGAGATGAGGAGTTTCCCTCCTGCAGTGTCCCTTGATGCTGGAGCAAAGACCTATTGGCAGCTCACTTATCTCTGGGAGTTAGAGTACATACAAAAAGGAAAGCGTTGTACTGCAATGTTTACTATGTTTTCCAGATCCCATTTAGGTGGTTGCATGATTCCTTGAATGGGGCCTGCAGGAAGGCCTTATTTCACTGAAACTAAACGGAATCCAAAGGCAGTTTGCTTCCCAGGCTGAGATGAGGCAGTTTTGCTCCTGCAGTTTCCCTTGATGCTGGAGCAAAGACCTACTGGCAGCACTCTTATCTCTGGGAGGTAGTGTACATACAGAAAGGTCAGCTTTGTACTGCAATGTTTACGATGTTTTCCAGATCCCATTTAGGTGTTTGCATGATTCCTTGAATGGGGCCTGCAGGAAGGCCTTATTTCACGGAAACTAAACGGAATCCAAAGGAAGTTTGCTTCCCAGGCTGAGATGAGGCAGTTTTGCTCCTGCAGTGTCCCTTGACGCTGGAGCAAAGACCTATTGGCAGCACACTTATCTCTGGGAGTTAGAGTACATACAGAAAGGACAGCGTTGTACTGCAGTGTTTACTATGTTTTCCAGATCCCATTCAGCTTTTTGCATGATTCCTTGAATCGGGCCTGCAGGAAGGTCATATTTCAATGAAACTAAACGAAATCCAAAGGCAGTTTGCTTCCCAGGCTGAGATGAGGCAGTTTTGCTCCTGCAGTTTCCCTTGATGCTGGAGCAAAGACCTATTGGCAGCACACTTATCTCTGGGACTTAGAGTACATACAAAAAAGGACAGATTTGTACTGCAATGTTTACTATGTTTTCCAGATCCCATTTAGGTGGTTGCATGATTCCTAGAGTGGGGCCTGCAGGAAGGCCTTATTTCACTGAAACTAAACGGAATCCAAAGGCAGTTTGCTTCCCTGTCTGAGATGAGGCAGTTTTGCTCCTGCAGTTTCCCTTGATGCTGGAGCAAAGACCTATTGGCAGCACACGTATCTCTGGGAGTTAGAGTACATACAGAAAGGAAAGCTTTGTACTGCAATGTTTACTATGTTTTCCAGATCCCAATTTGGTGGTTGCATGATTCCTTGAATGGGGCCTGCAGGAAGGCCTTATTTCACTGAAACTAAACGGAATCCAAAGGCAGTTTGCTTCCCAGGCTGAGATGAGGCAGTTTTGCTCCTGCAGTTTCCCTTGATGCTGGAGCAAAGACCTATTGGCAGCACACTTATCTCTGGGAGTTAGAGTACATACAGAAAGGACAGCTTTGTACTGCAATGTTTACGATGTTTTCCAGATCCCATTTAGGTGGTTGCATGATTCCTTGAATGCGGCCTGCAGGAAGGCCTTATTTCACGGAAACTAAACGTAATCAAAAGGAAGTTTGCTTCCCAAGCTGAGATGAGGCAGTTTTGCTACTGCAGTGTCCCTTGACGCTGGAGCAAAGACCTATTGGCAGCACACTTATCTCTGGGAGTTAGAGTACATACAGAAAGGACAGCGTTGTACTGCAGTGTTTACTATGTTTTCCAGATCCCATTCAGCTTTTTGCATGATTCCTTGAATCGGGCCTGCAGGAAGGTCATATTTCACTGAAACTAAACGAAATCCAAAGGCAGTTTGCTTCCCAGGCTGAGATGAGGCAGTTTTGCTCCTGCAGTTTCCCTTGATGCTGGAGCAAAGACCTATTGGCAGCACACTTATCTCTGGGACTTAGAGTACATACAAAAAGGACAGATTTGTACTGCAATGTTTACTATGTTTTCCAGATCCCATTTAGGTGGTTGCATGATTCCTAGAGTGGGGCCTGCAGGAAGGCCTTATTTCACTGAAACTAAACGGAATCCAAAGGCAGTTTGCTTCCCTGTCTGAGATGAGGCAGTTTTGCTCCTGCAGTTTCCCTTGATGCTGGAGCAAAGACCTATTGGCAGCACACTTATCTCTGGGAGTTAGAGTACATACAGAAAGGACAGCTTTGTACTGCAATGTTTACTATGTTTTCCAGATCCCATTTTGGTGGTTGCAGGATTCCTTGAATGGGGCCTGCAGGAAGGCCTTATTTCACTGAAACTAAACGGAATCCAAAGGCAGTTTGCTTCCCAGGCTGAGATGAGGCAGTTTTGCTCCTGCAGTTTCCCTTGATGCTGGAGCAAAGACCTATTGGCAGCACACTTATCTCTGGGAGGTAGAGTACCTATAGAAAGGACAGCATTGTACTGCAATGTTTACTATGTTTTCCAGATCCCATTTAGGCGGTTGCATGATTCCTTGAATGGGGCTGCAGGACGTCCTTATTTCAAGGAAACTAAACGGATTCCAAAGGCAGTTTGCTTCCCAGGCTGAGATGAGGCAGTTTTGCTCCTGCAGTGTCCCTTGACGCTGGAGCAAAGACCTATTGGCAGCACACTTATCTCTGGGAGTTAGAGTACATCCAGGAAGGACAGCTTTGTACTGCAATGTTTACTATGTTTTCCAGATCCCATTTAGGTGGTTGCATGATTCCTTGAATGGGGCCTGCAGGAAGCCTTATTTCACGGAAACTAAACGGAATCCAAAGGCAGTTTGCTTCCCAGGCTGAGATGAGGCAGTTTTGCTCCTGCAGTTTCCCTTGATGCTGGAGCAAAGACCTATTGGCAGCACACTTATCTCTGGGACTTAGAGTACATAGAGAAATGACAGCTTTGTACTGCAATGTTTGCTATGTTTTCCAGATCCCATTTTGGTGGGTGCATGATTCCTAGAATGGAGCCTGCAGGAAGGCCTTATTTCACTGAAGCTAAACGGAATCCAAAGGCAGTTTGCTTCCCAGACTGGGATGAGGCAGTTTTGCTCCTGCAGTTTCCCTTGATGCTGGAGCAAACACCCATTGGCAGCACACTTATCTGTGGGAGTTATAGTACATACAGAAAGGACAGCTTTGTACTGCAATGTTTACTATGTTTTCCAGATCCCATTTAGGTGGGTGCATGATTCTTTGAATGGGGCCTGCATGACGGCCTTATTTCACTGAAACTAAACGGAATCCAAAGGCAGTTTGCTTCCCAGGCTGAGATGAAGCAGTTTTGCTCCTGCAGTTTCCCTTGATGCTGGAGCAAAGACCTATTGGCAGCCTACTTATCTCCGGGAGTTAGAGTACATACAGAAAGGACAGCTTTGTACTGTAATGTTTTCTATGTTTTCCAGATCCCATTTACGTGGTTGCATGATATCTAGAATGGGGCCGGCAGGAAGGCCTTATTTCACTGAAACTAAACGGAATCCAAAGGCAGTTTGCTTCCCAGGCTGAGGTGAGGCAGTTTTGCTCCTGCAGTTTCCCTTGATGCTGGAGAAAAGACCTACTGGCAGCACACTTATCTCTCGGAATTAGGGTACATACAGAAAGGACAGCTTTGTACTGCAATGTTTACTATGTTTTCCATATCCCATTTAGGAGGTTACAAGATTCCTTGAATGGGGCATGCAGGAAGGCCTTATTTCACTGAAACTAAACGGAATCCAAAGGCAGTTTGCTTCCCAGGCTGAGATGAGGCAGTTTTGCTCCTGCAGTTTCCCTTGATGCTGGAGCAAAGACCTATTGGCAGCACACTTATCTCTGGGAGTTAGAGTACATACAGAAAGGACAGCTTTGTACTGCAATGTTTACTATGTTTTCCAGATCCCATTTAGGTGGTTGCATGATTCCTTGAATGGGGCCTGCAGGAAGGCCTTATTTCACTGAAACTAAACGGATTCCAAAGGCAGTTTGCTTCCCAGGCTGAGATGAGGCAGTTTTGCTCCTGCAGTTTCCCTTGATGCTGGAGCAAAGACCTATTGGCAGCACACTTATCTCTGGGAGTTAGAGTACATACAGAAAGGACAGCTTTGTACTGCAATGTTTACAATGTTTTCCAGATCCCATTTAGGTGATTGCATGATTCCTTGAATGGGGCCTGCAGGAAGCTTTATTTCACGGAAACTAAACGAATTCCAAAGGCAGTTTGCTTCCCAGGCTGAGATGAGGCAGTTTTCCTCCTGCAGAGTCCCTTGATGCTGGATCAAAGACCTATGGGCAGCCCACTTATCTCTGGGATTTAGAGTACATACAGAAAGGACAGCTTTGTACTGCAATGTTTACTATGTTTTCCAGATCCCATTTAGGAGGTTACATGATTCCTTGAATGGGGCATGCAAAAAGGCCTTATTTCACTGAAACTAAACGGAATCCAAAGGCAGTTTGCTTCCCAGGCTGAGATGAGGCAGTTTTGCTCCTGCAGTTTCCCTTGATGCTGGAGCAAAGACCTATTGGCAGCACACTTATCTCTGGGAGGTTGAGTACCTATAGAAAGGACAGCATTGTACTGCAATGTTTACTATGTTTTCCAGATCCCATTTAGGCGGTTGCATGATTCCTTGAATGGGGCTGCAGGAAGGCCTTATTTCAAGGAAACTAAACGGATTCCAAAGGCAGTTTGCTTCCCAGGCTGAGATGAGGAGTTTCCCTCCTGCAGTGTCCCTTGATGCTGGAACAAAGACCTATTGGCAGCTCACTTATCTCTGGGAGTTAGAGTACATACAAAAAGGAAAGCGTTGTACTGCAATGTTTACTATGTTTTCCATATCCCATTTAGGTGGTTGCATGATTCCTTGAATGGGGCCTGCAGGAAGGCCTTATTTCACTGAAACTAAACGGAATCCAAAGGCAGTTTGCTTCCCTGAGATGAGGCAGTTTTGCTCCTGCAGTTTCCCTTGATGCTGGAGCAAAGACCTACTGGCAGCACTCTTATCTCTGGGAGGTAGTGTACATACAGGAAGGTCAGCTTTGTACTGCAATGTTTACGATGTTTTCCAGATCCCATTTAGGTGGTTGCATGATTCCTTGAATGCGGCCTGCAGGAAGGCCTTATTTCACGGAAACTAAACGGAATCCAAAGGAAGTTTGCTTCCCAGGCTTAGATGAGGCAGTTTTGCTCCTGCAGTGTCCCTTGACGCTGGAGCAAAGACCTATTGGCAGCACACTTATCTCTGGGAGTTAGAGTACATACAGAAAGGACAGCGTTGTACTGCAGTGTTTACTATGTTTTCCAGATCCCATTCAGCTTTTTGCATGATTCCTTGAATCGGGCCTGCAGGAAGGTCATATTTCACTGAAACTAAACGAAATCCAAAGGCAGTTTGCTTCCCAGGCTGAGATGAGGCAGTTTTGCTGCTGCAGTTTCCCTTGATGCTGGAGCAAAGACCTATTGGCAGCTCACTTATCTCTGGGACTTAGAGTACATACAAAAAGGACAGATTTGTACTGCAATGTTTACTATGTTTTCCAGATCCCATTTAGGTGGTTGCATGATTCTTAGAGTGGGGCTGCAGGAAGGCCTTATTTCACTGAAACTAAACGGAATCCAAAGGCAGTTTGCTTCCCTGTCTGAGATGAGGCAGTTTTGCTCCTGCAGTTTCCCTTGATGCTGGAGCAAAGACCTATTATCAGCACACGTATCTCTGGGAGTTAGAGTACATACAGAAAGACAGCTATGTACTGCAATGTTTACTATGTTTTCCAGATCCCAATTTGGTGGTTGCATGATTCCTTGAATGGGGCCTGCAGGAAGGCCTTATTTCAGTGAAACTAAACTGAATCCAAAGGCAGTTTGCTTCCCAGGCTGAGATGAGGCAGTTTTGCTCCTGCAGTTTCCCTTGATGCTGGAGCAAAGACCTATTGGCAGCACAGTTATCTCTGGGAGGTAGAGTACCTATAGAAACGACAGCATTGTACTGCAATGTTTACTATGTTTTCCAGATCCCATTTAGGTGGTTGCATGATTCTTAGAGTGGGGCCTGCAGGAAGGCCTTATTTCACTGAAACTAAACGGATTCCAAAGGCAGTTTGCTTCCCAGGCTGAGATGAGGCAGTTTTGCTCCTGCAGTGTCCCTTGATGCTGGAGAAAAGACCTACTGGCAGCACACTTATCTCTCGGAGTTAGGGTACATACAGAAAGGACAGCTTTGTACTGCAATGATTACTATGTTTTCCATATCCCATTTAGGAGGTTACAAGATTCCTTGAATGGGGCATGCAGGAAGGACTTATTTCACTGAAACTAAACGGAATCCAAAGGCAGTTTGCTTCCCAGGCTGAGATGAGGCAGTTTTGCTCCTGCAGTGTCCCTTGACGCTGGAGCAAAGACCTATTGGCAGCACACTTATCTCTGGGAGTTAGAGTACATCCAGGAAGGACAGCTTTGTACTCAATGTTTACTATGTTTTCCTGATCCCATTTAGGTGGTTGCATGATTCCTTGAATGGGGCCTGCAGGAAGCCTTATTTCACGGAATCTAAACGGAATCCAAAGGAAGTTTGCTTCCCAGGCTGAGATGAGGCAGTTTTGCTCCTGCAGTGTCCCTTGACGCTGGAGCAAAGACCTATTGGCAGCACACTTATCTCTGGAATTTAGAGTACATACAGAAAGGACAGCTTTGTACTGCAATGTTTACTATGTTTTCCAGATCCCATTTAGGTGGTTGCATGATTCGTTGAATGGGGCCTGCAGGAAGGCCTTATTTCACGGATACTAAACGGATTCCAAAGGCCCTTTGCCTCCCAGGCTGAGATGAGGCAGTTTTGCTCCTGCAGTTTCCCTTGATGCTGGAGCAAAGACCTGTTGACAGCACACTTATCTCTGGGAGTTAGAGTACATAGAGAAAGGACAGCTTTGTACTGCAATGTTTACTATGTTTTCCAGATCCCATTTAGGTGGTTGCATGATTCCTTGAATGGGGCCTGCAGGAAGGCCTGAATTCACTGAAACTAATCGGAATCAAAGGCAGTTTGCTTCCCAGGCTGAGATGAGGCAGTTTTGCTCCTGCAGTTTCCCTTGATACTGGAGCAAAGACCTATTGGCAGCACACTTATCTCTGGGACTTAGAGTACATAGAGAAATGACAGCTTTGTACTGCAATGTTTGCTATGTTTTCCAGATCCCATTTAGGTGGGTGCATGATTCCTAGAATGGAGCCTGCAGGAAGGCCTTATTTCACTGAAGCTAAACGGAATCCAAAGGCAGTTTGCTTCCCAGACTGGGATGAGGCAGTTTTGCTCCTGCAGTTTCCCTTGATGCTGGAGCAAACACCCATTGGCAGCACACTTATCTGCGGGAGTTATTGTACATACAGAAAGGACAGCTTTGTACTGCAATGTTTACTATGTTTTCCATATCCCATTTAGGTGGGTGCATGATTCCTACAATGGGGACGGCAGGAAGGCCTTATTTCACTGAAACTAAACGGAATCCAAAGGCAGTTTGCTTCCCAGGCTGAGATGAGGCAGTTTTGCTCCTGCAGATTCCCTTGATGCTGGAGCAAAGACCTATTGGCGCACACATATCTCTGGGAGTTAGAGTACATACAGAAAGGACAGCTTTGTACTGCAATGTTTACTATGTTTTCCAGATCCCATTTAGGTGGTTGCATGATTCCTCGAATGGGGCCTGCAGGAAGGCCTTATTTCACTGAAACTAAACGGAATCCAAAGGCAGTTTGCTTCCCAGGCTGAGATGAGGCAGTTTTGCTCCTGCAGTTTCCCTTGATGCTGGAGCAAAGACCTATTGGCAGCACACTTATCTCTGGGAGTTAGAGTACATACAGAAAGGACAGCTTTGTACTGCAATGTTTACTATGTTTTCCAGATCCCATTTAGGTGGTTGCATGATTCCTTGAATGGGGCCTGCAGGAAGGCCTTATTTCAAGGAATCATGCAACCACCTAAATGGGATCTGGAAAACATAGTAAACATTGCAGTACAAAGCTGTCCTTTCTGTATGTACTCTAACTCCCAGAGATAAGTGTGCTGCCAATAGGTCTTTGCTCCAGCATCAAGGGAAACTGCAGGAGCAAAACTGCCTCATCTCAGCCTGGGAAACAAACTGCCTTTGGATTCCGTTTAGTTTCAGTGAAATAAGGCCTTCCTGCAGGCCCCATTCAAGGAATAATGCAACCACCTAAATGGGATCTGGAAAACATAGTAAACATTGCAGTACAAAGCTGTCGTTTCTGTATCTACTCTAACTCCCAGAGATAAGTGTGCTGCCAATAGGTCTTTGCTCCAGCATCAAGGGAAACTGCAGGAGCAAAACTGCCTCCTCTCAGCCTGGGAAGCAAACTGCCTTTGGATTCCGTTTAGTTTCAGTGAAATAAGGACTTCCTGCAGGCCCCATTCACGGAATCATGCAACCACCTAAATGGGATCTGGAAAACATAGTAAACATTGCAGTACAAAGCTGTCCTTTCTGTATGTACTCTACCTCCCAGAGATAAGTGTGCTGCCAATAGGTCTTTGCTCCAGCATTAAGGGAAACTGCAGGAGCAAACTGCCTCATCTCAGCCTGGGAAGCATACTGCCTTTGGATTCCGTTTAGTTTCAGTGAAATAAGGCCCTTCTGCATGCCCCATTCAAGGAATCATGCAACTGCCTAAATGTGATCTGGAAATCACAGTAAACATTGCAGTACAAAGCTGTCCTTTCTGTATGTACTCTAACTCCCGAGATAAGTGTGCTGCCAATAGGTCTTTGCTCCAGCATCAAGGGAAACTGCAGGAGCAAAACTGCCTCATCTCAGCCTGGGAAGCAAACTGCCTTTGGATTCCGTTTAGTTTCAGTGAAATAAGGCCTTCCTGCATGCCCCATTCAAGGAGTCATAAAACCACCTAAGTGGGATCTGGAAAACATAGTAAACATTGCAGTACAAAGCTGTCCTTTCTGTATGTACTCTAACTCCCAGAGATA
>JAVSCE010000189.1:0-56265 GCA_032199065.1 Smutsia gigantea
ATTTGAGGAGAGAGAGGAATAATGTAAACTTTTGACCTGAATTTGTCCATGAGCTCTTCAGAGGATGGTGGTGAACAGAGCTGCTTCTGAAGGGTACGGGCTCTACTTCCTCAAAAAGTGCCACAGCCCAAGGCACTGCACTTGAAAGAAGGCCAAGAGGTGGGTGCCTTTTATTGATGCCCTTTTGGAAAACAACTGAAAATAGAAACTTCAAAATTGAATTTTAACAGTGCTCAGAAGGGAGTCAATGTGCAGCACCTTGCAGAAACCCTCCTAGCATGTCCTTCACAACTAAAGCCATGATTAAAAAAAAAGGAGATGTCAACTTAAGTGTGCAAAGAGACACATGATTTTCAAAATGTCTTTTACGGGAAATGTAAGCAAGAAAGTGCAAAGACAAAAATGTAAGCCAGCACGCTTCATCCTAAAACTGCATATAATACAAAAATATAACTAATACAACTACTCCTGAAAGAGCAACAGGAAAGAAGACTGCACCAAACTGCATACACCTGGAGAAAAGGGCAGACCTCACAGAACAGGGTAACGTACTAAAGCTGTGGCCCAGCAGGACCCAAGCCCTTCCCCCACCCCAGCTCACTGGCGGGAGGAAGAGAAACTGAGCAGGGAGGGAGTGGAGACCTGACACTGCTGAATACCTAACTAGAGATCTGCTCTGGGAGCACAAACCTACATTTCATGGTGCTTGCATGATACTCTCATAATTAGGGGGTTGGAAAGCTAAGACAGGGAGAATTCCAGGAGAGACTGAGATTTCAGCTACTTGTGGAAAGCAGGGATCCATATCCGGCTACTCTGGGACAAAAGAAAGGTAGGCAGTCTGAGAGGCTTCCTAACAAGGAAGCCCTGAGCAAGAGGGATGCTAAAGGGGCAAGGATTGCACAGAGCTTACTGCTCAGGAGAAAGGGCAGGTAGACAAAATTGTCGGGGTGCACAGGTTGGGAGCTTTCACAATCTTCAGGTGTTCCAGCTCCATGGCTGCCTACACAGCTCCAAGAACCCCCTCCGTGATATGCAGCCTACTGCGCCTTTCTCCCTGCCAGCCCCACCTGGCTCACAAGCTGGCAAACCCTACCCTGGCTTTAGGCCAGCCAGAGGGAGGATCTGTCTACAGCAACTACAAACGCAAAGCATAGAGGCTTATACCTGTGTGTTCGGCCCACTGGTTCAGACAGTGGAGACAGGCATAGCAGCTGGGAAGCAGGAAACAGCTCTTTCCTCCCCCCAGGCACCAATACCACTCCCCTGTGAACCCTGACATTGCTTCAGGGGCTGAGCAGCTCCAGAGAGTAGAGCTTCTGGGCACTAGAGGGGGCCATACACAAATATGAAACACCAAAGGAACCTGGGTCAGAGTAAAATTAATACAACTCCTGAGAAAGATTTAAATGATACTGATCTCATGACTCTCCCTGAAAGGCAGTTCAAAATAAAAACCATTAACATGCTCATGGAGGTACGGAAAGATATTCAAGAACTCAGGAATGAACTCGGGTCAGAGATCCAATCATTGAAGAGCCCAATGGAGGGTATTAAAAGCATATTGGATACGGTGATGATAAATTAAATAGAAACTAGAGAAGAGGAATACAAAGAAGCTGAGGCACAGAGAGAAAAAACGATCTCTAAGAATGAAAGAATATTGAGAGAACTGTGTGACCAATCCAAACAGAACAATATTTGCATGATAGGGGTACCAGAAGAAGAGAGAGAAAAAGGGATAGAAAGTGACTTTGAGGACATAATTGCTGAAAACTTCCGCAATCTGGGGAAGGAGATACTCTCTTAGGCCATGGAGGTGCACAGATCTCCCAACACAAGGGACCAAGGAAGACAACACCAAGACATATAGTAATTAAAATGGCAAAGATCAAGGAAAAGGACAGACTCTTAAAAGCAACCAGAGAGAGAATTAAGATCACATACAAAGGAAAGCCCATCAGGCTATCATCAGACTTCTCAACAGAAACCTTACAGGCCAGAAGGGAGTGGCATGATGTATTTAATGCAATGAAGCAGAATGGCCTTGAACCAAGATTACTTTATCCCACAAGATTATCATTTAAGATTGAAGGAGGGATTAAAACAATTTCCAGATAAGCAAAAGCTGAGAGAATTTACCACCCACAAACCATCTCTACAGTGTATTTTTGAGGGACTGCTATAGATGGAAGTGTTCCTACGGTTGAATAGCTGTCACCAGAGGTAATAAAACTACAGTAAAGAACGTAGAACAACTTACAAAGCAAATGCAAAATTAAATTAACTATCCCCAAAGTCAGTCAAGGGATAGACAAAGAGTACAGAATATGATACCTAATATATAAAGAATGGAGGAGGAAAAAAAAGGAGGAAGAAAAAAAAGAACCTTTAGATTGCATTTGTAATAGCATATTAAGTGAGTTAAGTTAGACTCTTAGATAGTAAGAAAGTTAACCTTGAACCTTTGGTAACCACGAATCTAAAGCCTGCAATGGCAATAAGTACATACCTTTCCATAATCACCCTAAATGTAAATGGACTGAATGCACCAGTCAAAAGACATAGAGTCACTGAATGGATAAAAAAACAAGACCCGACTTCCGGGAAGATGGCAGTGTGAGCAGGGCGGCAGAAATCTCCTCCCAACACTATATTTATCTACGAAAACACAGCAAATACATCTATTCCTAAAAGAGAGACGAGAATACACAGGAAAGCGCACAGCGTGCAGCTACACCCGAGAGGACTCGGCACCCCAAGAGGCGGGTAAGATACGGAGCCGCGACCCGGCGGGACCCGAGCCCTCCCCCACCCCAGCGCACCGGCGGGAGGAGAGGATTCAGAGCCGGGAGGGAGTGGAAGTGCACCCCGCGAAGTAGCCAGCCCCGGTGATCTGCACGGGGAGCGCTGACCCACATTGCGCAGTGCGGCGGAGATTGGAGAGACAGAGGGGCAGGATCTGAGCGGGGAACGCGCCAGGGTGCTTGCAGCCGGCTCCGGGAAGGAAAAAAAAAAGTGCGCGCTTTCCTCAGCGGTCTTAAAGAGACAGGAACCCAGCGGAGGAGCCGGATCGCCCCAGCACACTCAGCCCAGCAGGCTGGGAGTCCTGGGGAGTTTCAGACGCCTTAGCTGGCGACTGAGGAAGCGTAGCCATACTTAACACTTCTCACTGAGATCAACAGCCTCCTATTCGTTCCCACCCTTGCCAGAGCGATAAAGGGCCCTGCAGAGCGGCACAGTCACAGCTGTGGAATAGTGGGGCAATAGCGCCACCTAGAGCATTCCCACAGAATCTACGTCCAGTGGGCATTTTTTGTTTTTTTTGTTTTGTTTTGTTTTTTGTTTTGTTTTTGTTTTTTCTTTTCTTTCTTTTTTCCTTTTTTTCTTTCTTTCTTTCTTTCTTTTTTTTCTTTTTTTTTCTTCTCTTTTTAAAGTCTTAAAGAGCCCAGCTGACATACATGGCAACTATCAGTGACCAATTATATAGCCATGAAAAGACAGAGGAATATGGTTCAGACCAAAATCAACCAGACAACCCCAGAGAGGGAGTCTGAAGGGATGGAAATGCACAGCCTCCCTGAAAAAGAATTCAGAATAAAGTCATAACCATGCTGATGGACCTACAGAGAAATGTGCAAGAGCTGAGGGAGGAAGTGAGGGAACTGAGGAAAGACAATGCAGAAATCAGACAAGCGATCGACGGGCTTAACAGCAGAATGGATGAGATGCAAGAGACTGTTAATGGAATAGAAAACAGAGAACAGGAGTACAGAGCAGCTGAGGCAGAGAGAGATAAAAGGATTTCTAGGAATGAAAGAATATTAAGAGAACTGTGTGACCAATCCAAACGGAACAATATTCGCATTATAGGAGTACCAGAGGAAGAAGAGAGAGAAAAAGGGATAGAAAGTGTCTTTGAAGAAATAATTGCTGAAAACTTTCCCTCGCTGAGGAAGGAAGTAGTCTCGCAGTCCACCGAAGCTCATAGATCTCCCAACACAAGGGACCCAAGGAAGACAACACCAAGACACATAATAATTAAGATGGCAAAGATCAAAGATAAAGACAGGGTATTAAAGGCAGCTAGAGAGAGAAAAAAGATCACCTACAAAGGAAAACCCATCAGACTATCATCAGACTTCTTAACAGAAACCTTACAGGCCAGAAGAGAATGGCATGATATATTTAACGTTATGAAACAGAAGGGCCTCGAACCAAGAATATTGTATCCAGCACGATTATCATTTAAATATGATGGAGGGATTAAACAATTTCCAGACAAACGAAAGTTGAGAGAGTTTGCCTCTCATAAACCACCACTACAGGATATCTTAAATGGACTGCTCTAGATGGAAGCACACCTAAGGCTAAAAGATGTCACCAGAGAAAATAAAATCATAGCAAAGAAAGCAGACCATCCAAATACTAACTAAAGGCAAAGAATAAAACACCTATTATAGAAAGAATGGAGGAGGAGGAATAAGAAGGGAGAGAAAGAAACATCAGACTGTGTTTACAATAACTTAACAAGAAAGTTATGTTAGATTGTTAGATAGTAAAGAAGCAACCCTAGAACCCTTGGTAAACACAAATCTAAAGCCAGCAATGGCAATAAGTACATACCTATCAATAATCACCCTAAATGTAAATGGACTGATGCAAAAATCAAAAGACACAGAGTAACAGAATGGATAAAAAAGCAAGACCCATCTATATGCTGCCTACAAGAAACTCACCTCAAATCCAAAGATATACACAGACTAAAAGTGAAGGGATGGAAAAAGATATTTCATGCAAACAACAAAGAGAAAAAGCAGGTGTTGCAGTACTTGTATCAGACAAAATAGACTTCAAAACGAAGAAAGTAGCAAGAGATAAAGAAGGACATTACATAATGATAAAGGGGTCAGTCCAACAAGAAGATATAACCATTATAAATATATATGCACCCAACACAGGAGCGCCAGCATATGTGAGACAAATACTAACAGAATTAAAGGAGGAAATAGACAGCAATGCATTCATCTTAGGAGACTTCAACACACCACTCACTCCAGAGGACAGATCAACCAGACAGAAAATAAGTAAAGACACAGAGGCACTGAACAACACAGTAGAACAGATGGACCTAACAGACATCTACAGAACTCTACACCCAAAAGCAACAGGATACACATTCTTCTCAAGTGCACATGGAACATTTTCCAGAATAGACCACATACTAGGCCACAAAAACAACCTCAGTAATTTCAAAAATATTGAAATCCTACCAACCGACTTCTCAGATCACCAAGGTATAAAACTAGAAATAAATTTTAGAAAGAAATCAAAAAGGCTCACAAATACATGGAGATTTAACAACATTCTCCTAATTAATCAATGGGTTAACGACCAAATCAAAACAGAAATCAAAGAATATATGGAGACTAATGACAACAACAACACAAAGCCACAACTTCTGTGGGACGCAGCAAAGGCAGTTCTAAGAGGAAAGTATATTGCAATCCAGGCCTATTTAAAGAAGGAAGAACATTCCCAAATGAATAGTCTAAAGACACAATTACTGAAATTGGAAAAGAAGAACAAATGAGGCCCAAAGTCACCAGAAGGAGGGACATAATAAAGATTAGAGAAGAAATAAATAAAATTGAGAAGAATAAAACAATAGAAAAAATCAATAAAACCAAGAGCTGGTTCTTTGAAAAAATAAACAAAATAGATAAACCCCTAGCCAGACTCATTAAGAGAAAAAGAGAATCTACACACATAAACACAATCAGAAATGAGAAAGGAAAAATCACGACGGACCCCACAGAAATACAAAGAATCATAAGAGAATATTATGAGAATCTATATGCTAACAAGCTGGAAAACATAGAAGAAATGGACAACTTCTTAGAAAAATACAACCTTCCAAGACTGACCAAGCAAGAAACAGAAAAACAAACAGACCAATCACCAGTGACGAAATCGATTTGGTAATCAAAAAACTACCCAAGAACAAAACCCCTGGGCCTGATGGATTCACCTCTGAATTCTACCAGACATATAGAGAAGAAATAACACCGATTCTCCTTAAAGTTTTCCAAAAAATAGAAGAGGAGGGAATACTTCCAAACTCATTCTATGAAGCCAGCATCACTCTAATACCAAAACCGGGCAAAGACCTCACCAAAAAAGAAAATTACAGACCAATATCCCTGATGAACGTACATGCAAAAATACTCAACAAAATATTAGCAAACCGAATTCAAAAATACATCAAGAGGATCATACACCATGATCAAGTGGGATTCATCCCAGGGATGCAAGGATGGTACAACATTCGAAAATCCATCAACATCATCCACCACATCAACAAAAAGAAGAACAAAAACCACATGATCATCTCCATAGATGCTGAAAAAGCATTTGACAAAATTCAGCATCCATTCCTGATTAAAACTCTCAACAAAATGGGTATAGACGGCAAGTACCTCAACATCATAAAGGCTATATATGACAAACCCACAGCTAATATCATACTTAACGGCGAGACGCTGAAAGCTTTTCGTCTAAGATCGGGAACAAGACAGGGATGCCCACTCTCTCCACTGTTATTCAACATACTACTGGAGGTCCTAGCCATGGCAATCAGACAAAACAAAGACATACAAGGCATCCAGATTGGTAAAGAAGAAGTCAAATTGTCACTATTTGCAGATGACATGATACCGTACATAAAAAACCCTAAAGATTCCATTCCAAAACTACTAGAACTAATATCTGAATTCAGCAAAGTTGCAGGATACAAAATTAACACACAGAAATCTGTTGCTTTCCTATACACTAATGATGAACTAACAGAAAGAGAAATCAGAAAAACAATTCCATTCACAATTGCATCAAAAAGAATAAAATACCTAGGAATAAACCTAACGAAGGAAGTGAAAGACCTGTACTCTGAAAACTACAAGACACTCCTAAGAGAAATTAAAGAGGACACTAACAAATGGAAATGCATCCCTTGCTCTTGGCTAGGAAGAATAAATATTGTCAAAATGGCTATACTACCTAAAGCAATGTACAGATTCAATGCAATCCCTATCAAACTACCAACAGCTTTCTTCAATGAACTGGAACAAATAATTCTAAAATTCATATGGAACCACAAAAGACCCCGAATAGCCAAAGCAATCCTGAGAAGGAGGAATAAAACAGGGGGAATTACACTCCCTGACTTCAAGCTCTACCACAAAGCCACAGTAATCAAGACCATTTGGTATTGGCACAAAAACAGACCCACAGACCAGTGGAACAGAATAGAAAATCCAAACATTAACCCAAACATATACAGTCAATTAATATTTGATAAAGGAGCCTTGGATATACAATGGGGAGATGACAGCCTCTTCAGCAGCTGGTGTTGGAAAAACTGGACAGCTACATGTAAGAGAATGAAACTGGACTACTGTCTAGCCCCATACACAAAGGTAAACTCAAGGTGGATCAAAGACTTGAATGTAAGTCATGAAACCATAAAACTCTTAGAAAAAAACATAGGCAAAAATCTCTTGGACATAAACATGAGCAACTTCTTCATGAACATATCTCCCCGGGCAAGGGAAACAAAAGCAAAAATGAACAAGTGGGACTATATCAAGCTGCAAAGCTTCTGTACAGCAAAGGACACCATCAGTAGAACAAAAAGACATCCTACAGATTGGGGAATATATTCATAAAAAACGTATCTGATAAAGGGTTGACATCCAAAATATATAAAGAACTCATGCACCTTAACAAACAGAAAGCAAATAATCCAATTGAGAAATGGGCAGAGGACATGAATAGACACTTCTCTAAAGAAGAAATTCAGATGGCCAACAGGCACATGAAAAGATGCTCCACATCGCTAGTCATCAGAGAAATGCAGATTAAAACCACAATGAGATATCACCTCACACCAGTGAGGATGGCCAACATCCAAAACACAAACAACAACAAATGTTGGCGAGGATGTGGAGAAAAGGGAACCCTCCTACACTGCTGGTGGGACTGCAAATTAGTCCAACCATTGTGGAAAGCAGTATGGAGGTTCCTCAAAAAACTCAAAATCTAGAAATACCATTTGACCCAGGAATTCCACTCCTAGGAATTTACCCTAAGAATGCAGCAGCCCAATTTGAAAAGGCAGATGCACCCCTATGTTTATTGCAGCACTATTTACAATAGCCAAGAAATGGAAGCAACCTAAGTGTCCATCAGTAGATGAATGGATAAAGAAGATGTGGTACATATACACAATGGAATATTATTCAGCCATAAGAAGAAAACAAATCCTACCATTTGCAACAACATGGATGGAGCTAGAGGGTATTATGCTCAGTGAAATGAGCCAAGCCGAAAAAGACAAGTATCAAATGATTTCACTCATATGTGGAGTATAAGAACAAAGAAAAAATACTGAAGGAACAAAACAGCAGCAGACTCACAGAACCCAAGAACGGACTAATAGTTACCAAAGGGAAAGGGACTGGGGAAAATGGGCGGGAAGGGAGGGATAAGAGGGAAAAAGGGGCATTACGATTAGCAGATGTAATGTTGGGGGGGCACGGGGAGGGCAGTACAACTCAGAGAAGACAAGTAGTGATTCTATAGCATCTCACTACGCTGATGGACAGTGACTGTAATGGGGTTGGTGGGGGGGACCTGATGAAGGGGTAGTTTAATAATCGTAATATTGCACATGTAATTGTAAATTAATGATAAAATAAATTATATTTAAAAAAATGATTAAAAAAAAAACAAGACCCATCTATATGCTGCCTACAAGGGACGCACTTTAACCAAAGACATACACAGACTAAAAGTGATGGGACAGAAAAAGACATTCATGCAACTAATAGGGAGAAAAAAGCAGGCGTTGCAGTACTTGTATCAGACAAAATAGACTTCAAAACAAAGAAAGTCACAAGAGATAAAAAAGGACATTAGTCAATCCAACAGGAAGATATAATCATTATAAATATCTATGAACCCAAGACAGGAGCACCTACATATGTGAAACTGTCCCCGAGAGACCACCAAGGAGCCAATTCTGATGGAAACACAAAAGGGTCATTTATTTCAAGCTCGAGCTTGGACTCACACCCTTCACCGACGCAGCGGGTCAGGAATGTGAGCCCTGAGCTCAGGGTAGGCAAGGTTTTTATGCATTACAGGTTCAGGAAGAGGGGATTCTAACTTGGCATAAGCTGATTCGGGATTTTGGAAGTTAAACAATTGTTATTGGTTAAGTTCGGCTGGCCTGACCATGATGATGTAGCAGGGGCATTGCTAGAGGAACTATCTGGGGTAGGGGTTTACAGGCCCCAGTGGCCATTTGTCCATGTTCTCAAGACACGTACATCTCGTACGCCTGGGAGCATCAGGCACAGATAGCCGGCCTTGAGATAAGACCTTCTTCTAATATCAGTTCCTGTCGTTAGGAAACTTTTCAAGGTTTCTTCCAGAGCCAGGCCCGGCTCAGGCCTCAGATGGAGATTAGGCACAAAAAACAGAGTCAGTCCTGTTCTGTCCTTCATTTAGGTTCACACAGTCAGATTTGTTAAAATGGCTTCTCTTATGCTAACTCTAGGGTCTCACAAAACAAATACTAACAGAATTAAAAGGGGAAATAGAATGCAATGCATTCATTCTACGAGACTTCAACACACCACTCACTCCAAAGGACAGATCAACCAGACAGAAAATAAGTAAGGAGACAGAGGCACTGAACAACACATTAGAACAAATGGACCGAACAGACATTTACAGAACTCTACACACAAAAGCAGCAGGATACACATTCTTCTCAAGTGCACATGGAACATTTTCAAGACTAGATCATACACTAGGCCATAAAAAGAGCCTTGGTAAATTCAAAGCGATTGAAATTGTACCAACCAGTTTCTCAGACCACAAAGGTATGAAACAAGAAATAAATTACACAAAGAAAATGAAAAATCCCACAGACATGGAGGCTTCACAAGATGCTCCCAAATAACCAACTGATCAATGACCAAATAAAAACAGATATCATGCAATATATGGAGACAAATGACAACAATAATTCAACACCACAAAATCTGTGGGATGCGTGTTAAGAGGAAAGTATATTGCAATACAGGCCCACCTCAGGAAAGAAGAACAATCCCATATGAGCAGTCTAAACTCATAATTAGTTAAACTAGAAAAATAAATAAGAACAAATGAGACTCAAAGTCAGTAGAAGGAGGGACATAATAAAGATTAGAGCAGAAATAAATAAAATTGAGAAGAATACAACAATAGAAAGGATCAATGAAAGCAAAAGCTGGTTCTTCGAGAAAATAAACAAAATAGATAAACCCCTGCCCAGACTTATCAAGAAAAAAAGAGTCAACTCACATAAACAGAATCAGAAATGAGAAAGGAAAAATCAATACGAACACCACAGAAATACAAAGAACGATTAGAGAATGCTACGAAAAATTACATGCTAACAAACTGGATAACCTAGAAGAAATGGACAACTTTCTAGAAAAATACAACCTTCCAAGGCTGACCCAGAAAGAAACAGAAAATCTGAACAGACCAATTACCAGCAAAGAAATTGAACTGGTAATCAAAAACCTACCTAAGAACAAAAAACACCTGGACCAGAGGGCTTCACTGATGAATTTTATCAAACATTTACTGAAGACATAATACCCATCCTCCTTAAAGTTTTCCAAGGAGTGGAAGAAGAGGGAATACTTCCAAATTCATTCTATGAGGCCAGCATCACTCTAATACCAAAACCGGGCAAAGACACCACAAAAAAAGAAAATTACAGACCAATATCCCTGATGAACGTAGATGCAAAAATACTCAACAAAATATTAGCAAACCAAATTCAAAAATACATCAAAAGGATCATCCATCATGACCAAGTAGGATTTATTCCAGGGATGCAAGGATGGTACAACATTCGAAAATCCATCAACATCACCCACCACATCAACAAAAAGAAGGACAAAAACCACATGATCATCTCCATAGATGCGGAAAAAGCATTCGACAAAATTCAACATCCATTCATGATAAAAACTCTCAACAAAATAGGTATAGAGGGCAAGTACCTCAACATAATAAAGGTCATATATGACAAACCCACAGCCAACATTATACTTAACAGCAAGAAGCTGAAAGTTTTTCATTTAAGATCGAGAACAAGACAAGGATGCCAACTCTCCCCACTTCTATTCAACATAGTACTGGAGGTCCTAGCCACGGCAATCAGACAACACAAAGAAATAAAAAGCATCCAGATTGGCAAGGAAGAAGTTAAACTGTCCCTGTTTGCAGATGACATGATATTCTACATAAAAAACCCTAAAGAAAAAACTGTTCCTTCAGATGAGTGAAATCATTTGATATTGTCTTTCTATGCCTGGCTTATTTCACTGAGCATAATACCCTCTAGCTCCATCCATGTTTGTTACAAATGGTAGGATTTGTTTTCTTCTTATAGCTGAATAATATTCCATTGTGTATATGTACCACCTCTTCTTTATCCATTCATCTGCTGATGGACACTTAGGTTGCTTCCATTTCTTGGCTATTGTATATAGTGCTGCGATAAACATAGGGTGAATATGTCTTTTTCAAACTGGGCTGCTGCATTCTTAGGGTAAATTCCTAGGAGTGGAATTCCTGGGTCAAATGGTATTTCTATTTTGAGTTTTTTGAGGAACCTCCATACTGCTTTCCACAATGGTTGAACTAATTTGCATTCCCACCAGCAGTGTAGGAGGGTTCACTTTTCTCCACATCCTCGCCAACATTTGTTGTTGTTTTGTGTTTTGGATGTTGGCTATCCTCACTGGTGTGAGGTGGTATCTCATTGTGGTTTTAATCTGCATTTCTCTGATGATTAGTGATGTGGAGCATCTTTTCATGTGCATGTTGGCCATCTGAATTTCTTCTTTGGAGAAGTGTCTGTTCAGATCCTCTGCCCATTTTTTAACTGACCTATTTGCTTTTTTCTTGTTGAGGTGTGTTAGCTCTTTATATAATTTAGATGTCAACCCCTTATCGGTTATGTCATTTATGAATATATTTTCCCATACTGTAGGATGTCTTGTTGTTCTACTGATGGTGTCCTTTGCTGTAGAGAAGTTTTTAGTTTGATATAGTCCCACTTGTTCATTTTTGCTTTTGTTCCCTTGCCCAGGGAAATATGTTCATGAAGACGTTCCTCATGTTTATGTCCAAGAGATATTTGCTTAAATTTTTTTCTAAGAGTTTTATGGTTTCATGACTTACATACAGAACTTTGATCCATTTTGAGTTTACTTTTGTGTATTGGGTTAGACAATAATTCAGTTTCATTCTCTTACATGAACCTGTCTAGTTTTCCCAACACCAGCTGTTGAAGAGGCTGTCATTTCCCCATTGTATATCCATAGCTCTATCATATATTAATTGACAATACATGTTTTCATTAGTATCTGGACTTTCTACTCTGTTCCACTGGTCTGTGGGTCTGTTCTTGCGCCAGTACCAAATTGTCTTGATTACTGTGGCTTGGTAGTAGAGCTTGAAGTTGGGAAGCGAGATTCCCCGATTTATTCTTCCTTCTCAGGATTGCTTTGGCTATTCGGGGTCTTTTGTGGTTCCATATGAATTTTAGAACTATTTGCTCTAGTTCATTGAAGAATGCTGTTGGTATTTTGATAAGGAGTGCATTGAATTTGTAGATGGCTTTAGGCAGGATGGTCATTTTGACACTATAAAATCTTCCTATCCATGAGCACGGGATGTGTTTCCATTTATTGGTATCTTCTTTCTCTCATGAGTGTCTTGTAGTTTTTAGAGTATAAGCCTTTCACTTCTTGGTTAGGTTTATTCCTAGGTATTTTATTCTTTTTGATGCAATCGTGAATGGAATTGTTTTCTGATTTCTCTTTCTGCCAGTTCATCATTAGAGTATAGAAATGCAACAGATTTCTGTGTATTACTTTTTTTGTATCCCTCAACTTTGCTGAATTCAGATAATAGGATCTAGTAGTTTTGGAATTGATTCTTTAGGGTTTTTAATGTACAACATCATGTCATCTGCAAACAAGGACAGTTTAACTTCTTCCTTGCCAATCTGGATGCATTATATTCCTTTGTATTGTTGGATTGCCATGGCGAGGACCTCCAGTACTACGTTGAATAAAAGTGGGGAGAGTGGACATCCTTGTCTTGTTCCCGATCTTAAAAGGAAAAGCTTTCAGCTTCTCACTGTTAAGTCCCAGGGATTAATCCCACTTGATCATGGTGGATGATCTTTTTGATGTATTTTTGAATTTGGTTTGCTAATATTTTGTTGAGTATTTTTGCATCTACGTTCATCAGGGATATTGGTCTCTAATTTTTTCTTCTGGTGTCTTTGCCTGGTTTTGGTATTAGAGTGATATTGGTCTCGCAGAATGAGTTTGGGAGTATTCCCTCCTCTTCTACTTTTTGGAAAACTTTAAGGAGGATGGGTATAAAGTCTTCTCTAAATGTTTGATAAAATTGAGCAGTGAAACCATCTGGTAGAGCGGTTTTGTTCTTAGGTAGTTTTTTTATTACCAATTCAATTTCTTTGCTGGTAATTGGTCTATTCAGATTTTCTGTTTCTTCCTGGGTCAACTTGGTAGGTTGTAATTTTCTAGAAAGTTGTCCATTTCTTCTAGGTTATCCAGTTTGTTAGCATATAATTTTTCATAGTATTCTCTCATTTGTATTTCTGTGGTGTCCATAGTGATTTTTCCTTTCTTATTTCTGATTGTTTATTTGTGTAGACTCATTTTTTCTTGATTAGTCTGGCCTGGGGTTTATCTATTTTTTAAATTTTCTCAAAGAACCAGCTCCTGCTTTCATTGATTCTTTCTATTGTTTTATTCTTCTCAATTTTATTTATTTCTGCTTTAATCTTTATTATGTCCCTCCTTCCACTGACTTTGGGCCTCATTTGTTCTTCTTTTCCTTGGTTAATTAATTGTGAATTTAGCCTGTTCATTTGGGATTGTTCTTTCCTGAGGTAAGCCTGTATTGCAGTATATTTCCCTCTTCGCGTGGCCTTCGCTGTGTCACACAGATTTTGTGGTGTTGAATTATTGTTGTCATGTGTTTCCATATATTGCTTGATCTCTGTTTTTATTTGGTCATTGATTCATTGATTATTTAGGAGCATGTTATTAAGCTTCCATGTGTTTGTGGGCTTTTTCATTTTTTGTGTGTGTAATTTATTTCTAGTTTCATACCTTTGGGATCTAAGAAGCTGGTTGGTACAATTTCAATCTTTTTTAATATCCTGAGGGTTTTTTGTGGCCTAGTATATGATCTATTCTGGAAAATGTTCCATGTGCACTTGAGAATAATGTGTATCCTGTTGCATTTGGATGGAGTGTTCTGTAGATGTCCGTTAAGTCCATCTCTTCCAATATGTTGTTCAGTGCCTGTCTCTTTATTTACTTTCTGTCTGGTTGACCTCTCCTTTGGAGTGAGTGGTGTGTTGAAGTCTGCTAAAATGAATGCATTGTATTGTTTCTCCCTTTAATTCTGTTAGTATTTGTTTCACATATGTAGGTGATCCTGTATTGGATGCATAGATATTTATAATAGTTATATCCTCTTGTTGGACTGACTCTTTTATCATTATGTAATGTCCTTCTTTGTCTCTTGTGACATTTTTTTTTTTGAAGTCTTTTGTCTGATGCAAGTACTGCAACTCCTGGTTTTTTATCCCCATTAGTTGCATGAAATATCTTTTTCCATCCCTTTACTTTCAGTCTGTGTATGTCTTTGGGTTTGAAGTGAGTCTCTTTTAGGCAGCATATAGATGGGTCTTGTTTTTTTTTAATCCATTCAGTAACTCTCTTTTAATTGGTGCATTAAGACCATTTACATTTAGGGTGATTATCGATAGGTATGTACTTACTGCCATTGCAGGCTTTAGATTCGTGGTTACCAAAGGTTCAAGGGTAATTCCCTTACTGTCTATCTAATTTAACTCACTTCATATGCTACTACAAGAATAATGTAAAGAATCTTTTTTTCCTCCTTTTTCTTCCTCCTCCATTCTTTGTATGTTATGAATCATATTCTGTACCCTTTGTCTATCCCTTGGGTGACATCTACTTAGCCTTAGGAATACTTCCATCTGTGGGAGTCCCTCCAAAATGCACTGTAGAGGTGGTTTGTGGGAGGTAAATTCTCTCAGCTTTTGCTTATCTGAAAATTGTTTAATCTCTCCTTCAAATTTAAATGATAACCTTGCGAGGTAGAGTATTCTTGGTTCAAAGCCCTTCTGCTTCATTGCATTAAATATATCATGTTACTCCCTTCTGGCCTGTACGGTTTCTGTTGAGAAGTCTGATGATAGCCTGATGGGTTTTCCTTTTTATGTGGTCTTTTTTTTTTCTCTAGCTGCTTTTAAAAGTCTATCTTTATTCTTGATCTTTGCCATTTTAATTATTGTATGTCTTGATGTTGTCTTCCTTGGGTCCCTTGTGTTGGGATATCTGTGCACCTCCATGGCTTGAGAGACTATGTACTTCCACAGATTCAGGAAATTTTCAGCAATTACCTCAATAACACTTTCTGTCCCTTTTTCTACCTCTTCTTCTGGTACCCCTATTATGTGAATATTGTTCCATTTGGTCACACAGTTTTCTCAATATTCTTTCATTCTTAGAGATTCTTTTTTGTCTCAGCTTCTTTGTATTCCTCTTCTCTTATTTCTATTCCATTTACCATCTCTCCTACTACATCTAATCTGCTTTTAAATCCCTCCATTGTATGTTTCATTTCAGATATGGAATTTCTTAATGTTTGAATCTCCATCTTAAATTTGTTCTTGAGTTCTTTAATATTTTTCTGTACCTCCATAAGCATGTTTATGATTTTTATTTTGAACTCTCTTTCAGGAAGATTGGTGAGTTGTTTTCATTTGGCCCTTTTTCTGGGGTTTGAGAGATTTTGGTCTGAACCATGTTCTTTTGACGTTTTATATTTCCGTGTGGTCCCCTATATTGCCCAGAAGGTCCAGTCTGGATCTGCTCAGCCCCTAGAGTGAGGTTGGGGGTCATAGGGGAGCGGAGCTGGTGCGTGGGGAGAGGAATGATCTGTTTCCTGATTCCCGTCTCCGGTGCCTGTCTCCAGTATCACAGCCAGTGGGCTGAGCACACAGGTGTAATCCTCTGTGCTCCGCATCTCTAGCTGATGTCGGCGGGGCGTCCCTCTGGCCTGCCTTATGCCAGTGCAGTGACTCCTGGTTTCCAAGCCAGTGCTGTCAGGTCAGGAGGAAGGATTGGCAGGCTTCGTGTCACAATGGGGGGCCTTGGAGCTGAGCAGCCAGGCAGGGGGATGGAGCACCTGAAGCTCCTCAAAGTTCCCAACCTGCTGGGCAGAGCATGATCAGACAACCTTGTCCAGCTCTCTTTCTCCCGCGCAGCTAGCTCCATGCAACCCCTGCCCCTTTAGCAGCGCTCTCGCTGCTAGGAAGTCTCTCAGACTGCCTGCCTTTCTTCTGCCACGGAGCGTTCAGGTGTGGATCCAGTCCTCCACAAACGGCCAGAATGTCAGTCTTTCTTTCAGGTACTCTGCCTGTCCCAGCTCCCCGACCTCCAGAGCACCAGAGTAGGTTTCTGCTCGCAAAGCAGATCTCCAGGGCTAGGTGTTCAGTAGTCCCAGGCTTCCACCCCCTCCCCACTCCTTCTCTTCCTCCCATTGGTATGCTGGGGTGGGGGAAGGGCCTACCCGCTGGATCAAGGGTTTCGTTTGTTACCGTTTCGTGAGGTCTGTTCTGTTTGTGATGTCCGTATGCAGTCTGGTTCAGCCTTCTTTCCTGTTGCTGTTTTAGAGTTAGTTGTATTAACTATATTTTCGTACTGTTTGTGGTTTGGGGAGGAGTTGTCCCACCTCTCACGCTGCCATCTTGAATCCACTGTATTTTTTTTAGCAATGGTCTTGGGTTAGGCAGCAATCACTATTTTGATAACTGATACAGATTTGGCCAGTCAGAACTTTTCACGTGGCTCATATCATTCTGACATGTACCCATCATTTTCTGAAATTTTCTTTCTGGCACAACAGAATGTCCCAGGCTCATTTTATACTTTCTCTGCCCCAGACTCAGACTTTCCCTAGGAACCATGATTCCTTTCAGAATTTAGGAACCCAGATCTGGGTACCAGGTGTGCTCATTGCTACTACAGTATCACTGCTGAACACAGCTAGTTAATAAAAGCATTAAATACACACACACAGTGTAACAATCATGAAAGACAAAAGGGTAGGGACTGTTGCAAATTAAAGGATACTACATAGACAAAACCAGGCACCATAAATGACCCTTGCATTGGATCCTGGACAGTTTGAAAAAAAAGTTATGAAATGACACTGGGATAACTGATAAAAACTGGACTACAAAATGGGGTCAATATTAAAATGTTCTGGTTTTCATCATATCAAGATTGTTTTTTAGGAAACCCACTCAAATACTAAGGCTTGTAAGGGGGCATGCTATGTAACCTACTCTTAAATGGTTAAAAGGTTAAAAGCAAGTATGCAAGATAGAGTAAATGGGACAAAATGTTAAGTGTTTAACCTGTGTTGAGCTTAAGGGTACCACTATACTATTCTTGCAATTTTTTTTCAAATGGTATAAAAATGTTACAAAAAGCTTAAAAACACCTTAAAGTGAAGGACATATGAAACAGGTTACTTCTAAGGGTACTGACTCAGCTCACTGAGATGATCTAGCTCTATAGCTTATCTTCTTAAAGTTTCAACCATGATATTACTTAGTAATTAAATGGGCAACTTATTGTTTAATCTATGACAAGGGACAGGTCTTTATCTTTTCTGAAAATAGTTAAAACATCCATATTAACATTTTCAATGGCATCAAAGAAATGTAGACAGACCAAAAAAAATTTTTTCGTATAGGCACACAAGTGTTTGTGTAACTGAAAGTAGTTTCATACAGCTGCCAAATTTCATCTTATAATTTAACGTTTCCCCCAAATGAGATACACATGTATAGCCATGTTATGAGAACTGAGATTTGAAACCCAACCACATATACATATCCCTCCAGAGTTGAACCCTGACTCTGGTACCTTCAGCAAGTCCATATCCAGATTATAAAGGTCTTTTATACTGTTTCTTTATCCAAGCATTTGTGTCCTCCACCAAAGCCTTTCTGCTCTTACATAATTATCTTGCAACAGTCATTTACAAATGGATTCCCTATCCCAGTCTATTCAATACTTTGTGATCCCTCCAAAGGGCACTTCCAATTTTGCCCATTCCTTTTAAGGGCTCTGAAGCTGTTTTACTCTCTACCTAACTCTCAGTCCTGTCCTTATGTCAGACCTTTCATTTGCTGCTCCCATCTAAGGTCTCTGTTGTTTAGACTTCTAATCTACTCTTCGCAAAGCCTTAAACTCCCAAGACTGAGTTGGATATCCCAGGTAGGTGCTCCTAGAGCACACTTCCTCTTCAGCAATGGCTACATTGTAGTATAAAATTACTCTCTACACTATGAGCTCTTAAAATGGGAGTCTCCATCACTTCTGAATTTCCTGTACCTGGTACAGCTCCTACAATCTAAAATCAATTTGCAATGTGTGCTGATTCCAATCTTCCAGCTATTCTGCATACATTTACCTATGAAAGACACGTATGACTGCAGTGATACATGGCCAGGTAAAATATAAAAACCTTAAACCTCAATGAGTCTACAACTTAACGTTCTGGTTGACCTCCTCACAATGAAGGACTTGGTTGTATTAATCTCTTAGGACTTTCTCCACCTCCATTTTATTTTTCTAGTGCAGAAACCACTTCACGAGTCAGGTGCTTTGACTCAGAATCTTGGGGTTACTGACACCAATTAACACTGCTCCCAAATCTTAAAACAGTCATTACAAACATGTCTTCGTAATTTTGATCCAGACAGATGTACCTGGCAGGCAACAGTGGGGGTTCCTCAAAACACCTCTTCAAGGGAAAAGGGAAAGGTAAAAAGTAGAATGAACAAATTCACCCTGCAAGGCTAAAAAGGAGCAGAGATCAAACAACTTAAACAGGTGGTCTCCAAACTGGCCAAGTCTTCATTCTCAGTGTGTAATTCTAGCCACTGTGGGTTGACAGCCTCAACCAACAGACAGTGCATTTGGCCAACCTGAAATGTGCTGGGACAGCCAGTACTCTAACAGCTCTGATACTGCTCAACATTTTTGCATTATGTCCTCAAAACTGGTCCAACAAGTCATTGCAGAAAACAAATCAGTTTACTTCAACAGTATTACTGTTTGACGATTAAATACAAACCGCAGGCTGATTTTAGATCAAAACGCTAGATTCACTGCAACCTTTCACTATTTCAAGAAGTAAACCAGATTTTCATTATTGAACACATTCCAGAGGTATGTAAGTTTGGGATTGGGGGAACAAACCCCAAAATATGAGCAATGTTATGGTCTCAGCCTCTTTTAAAAGGGCAGCACACCTGAGACACATTAACTCTTTCATCTGGTATTTTCCAGCAAATGTTAGAAGTTCACTAGCTTGGGTTCTAAAATCCTTTTGTTCGGCATTTTTATTATAACAGAAGTTTATCATTATTACAGTATACTCTGCTTAAAGCATTTTAATAGTATATCAAGGACTAGTAAAACTAGGAAAACCTCAGTATTTGTTGATGGAGAATAGTGAAAGCAAACCTCCAAACTCTTATTAGTAGACCGTAGGAGCATGAGCACAACCATATGGGGAGGAGATAACCAGTCTCTCCCTTCATATATATTTTATTATTTTCTTGTTATATCTTCCCAAAACAGAGACATTCAACAGTAGTTAGAATGGCCATCTCCCAACATTAAAAAAAAACTGCACCCCTCGAATGGGTAAACAAAGTAAGAGCAGTAACCTAGAGTTCAGCGGAGTACGCCACTGTGGAGCCTTAAGTGGTGAAGTCTTCCAATTTCAGTCATGTCTTCAACTTGTATCATCATGTTAGTGGAAAAACAATATAATTTAATTTTGGTGAAATGAGATTCATCTCCCGACATGATTAGTAACAGCATTCACTGAATTTCACATTCTTCTTTTGTGAACTGTGAAGAAAATGAATGGTAGCTAGATCAATGGGATTCCAGCTCCAGCTGCAGATGGAATGACAACATACCACGATAAAAACACCTCAATTTTGATTTACAAAGCTAACAGCAGTTTTAAATCTGCAACTTACAACCAACTACACCACAACCTTTTCAAATGGCAAAAATACAAAAAAGTTAAGTGTTACAAAAATATTTCAGAAAAAGTGCATAGTCTAAGTGCATAGTAAATAAAAGCACTGAAAAATATTTTGCTAGAGGGAGTTCAGCTTGGAAAAGTTATTACCAAAGCTAAACAATTTTACACAAACTATACTCAAAAATAGCTTTATGAGACTGATTTCTGGCTAAAAGTATCAAAGGGTTTATTAGTCAAGAAACAAATACCTTAACTGACATGGGTGGATAAAAAAAAAGCTGCCTACCCCAGAAGTTCACGCTCATTGAGATTTCTGCAGTACAATGGTGCTATTATGGTCTTTATGGCAGAATGTGGTAATCATGGAATTAATTATTGCTAAAGTAGTTTTCAAAAGAAAAAAAGGAAACAAATGAAACCTGACACAATCTGACCAAACACGTGTCAATTTACAGGTCCAAGGTTATTTTACAAAATACCTACATTTACACAATAAGCTCCTGGCAGCATTTTCAGACAAAAGTTCTTTTAATTTATCTTGACATAAGTGAATAATTTAGGTTATTATTTAAAGAATTGTTTTTATCTTGGGTCAGAAAGAGAACAGCTGCATATAATATTTAAAGCAACAGATTAACTTGTAGAAATGGGTGGAGGTTGAGGGAGGGTCAGCAATCATAGGAGCCTCACTGAGACTCTCCAAGGTTGAGTTAATCTGCTCAAAGTCATCAGTAGGAATTTGAAGAAAAACTTCATTTGCAGTTAAACCCTTTAACGCTTTCACTGGTATTCAAAATCAGTCCAGCTGTTAGTCCAAGGCTGCAGGAGGGACAATGCCAGAGTCCTGGCAGCCGCAGCACTAGGCACTGTGCCTGCAAGTCATTAAAAAAAGAAAAATGAAAGACCACCTTTCCCCCTTTACAACCAAAAAAAAATTAAATAATTTGAGTAAAAATTATAACACTAAACCTAAAATGATTTGTAAAGGAATATTATGCAACAAATGGCCTGAAGTAGTCTATTAAAAAATTGGGGAGATTTTGATTTCATAGTGAGTCAGCAAGGCATTTTGTTGTTTAAAAAAAATCTCATTTCCTTACAGAACGTTTTTAGTTTTTAATGAACTTGTAAACAAAAAAGCTCCCATTTCAAAATAAAAACAAAATCCCAGGTCATATAGATGTTTACAGTGATTACATTTATCTAAGCAACATACATACATGTTCAATTTTAAGATGTTAACTAAATTTGTGACAAATATGCATTTTTTTTCAATACCAAGAACATTATAGAGTTAATGCAGAATCCTAAGGATATTCTAGTAGTCACTAAGTTTTTCTTAAGTCTTCACTTTAGATGCTGTTATTTCTAGCACAGGTAAGCAGGCAGAGTCTTTCATATGCTCAAACACTGGAATCTTTGGTTGCTACCACAACAGCTGGCTTGCGAACAAGAAGCCAACCATTTTTAGAATGTTGTAAGTGAACAACTTGCAAACCCCAGGGGTGAATAAACCCTAAGAATGCACAATTGTGAGCATTTACAACCATCACAACTGTGGCTGAAGACTGTTCATGCCATTCTTCTGAAATGAGATCTCAAAAAGCAGTGTAGTTCAAAATAAAAGATTTCAACAAAAAATTGGCATATGCACAATTTCTCCACCAATTTGTGTGTCAACCATTTAGTTAACTTTTCCACTTGAAAAAATGCAATAGAAAACTGGACACCATGTTTCACTATCTCAGTCAATATTCACAATTTCAGCGGCTACAACTCAGGACACAGCATCACCAATGCTGTCCAGAGCCAGTTTATAAAGAAATTAAGTTCTTTACACCAAGTAAATGGTTGTCCACAACCAATGGCTAGTGTACATATGAACTGTAATTTCTAGATTTGGGGAGAAACAAATGCTGCTCCAATCATCTGCTCTGCTTCTTCTGTTCCTTGATTCATGCTTAGAAACCTGTTTTAAAAAATCAAAACAGAAAAAACAATGTTAAAATTCCAACTTAAAAAAACTTTAAAAAAGAGAGAGCCTACACCCAAAATAGGGAGATTGGGTGGAACTGGGCCAATAATTACTTTAGAATGGTGATTCATGTGGTTTTCATCTATTTGGAAAGCACTGGCTCAATTTTCTAAAGCCTAAAAAATGACCTAACTTTTCTGTTATGGATGCCAGTAAGTGGGAATGGTATACAGCACATTAAAGCCTCCCCATCAGCACACAGTTTTCAAGCTAGAAAATTACTGGTAATTCCAATGGGCCTGGTTTGTTTACTTCTGTAATTCTAGATCTAGAACATTATTATATATTCAAATATTTGTCAAATGAATGAAAAATAGATTGCTTTGCCTTAACAACTAGAAAGCATAGTTTTAATCATACTATGATCAAGAATCTTTCCATACATTATTTCTGATACAAATAAGGAGTAAGTTTTTGTATTAAGTGCATTCAAGACATAATTATCTGAGTTATTCCACTGAACATAAACAGAATAGATGACTTTCATACAGAAACCTCAGACCTTTAATACTTCACTGCCATCAGTTACATTAAAAACGTGAGGTTTTGTTACTTATCGAGAATGTAAACAAGTGAGCCTTTTTTTGTACTTCTCAAGCCTTCCCGCTCTAGAAACATTCCCTACCCCCCAATTAGAGCCTAGGGCTTCTATATAAAGGCAGGTTTTAAAAGAAGGCAGCTTCAGGTAATAATCGCTGCATACTTTGTCTATGGCTAACGGCAACCAGAGGAAATAGAACACCTCTCAGCAATAACATGAAAATCCCACCAGTACCCTGCTCCCACACCTACAGCCTGGCTTTAAGGCATCAATGCCCCTTGGTCCACCCCCTTCCAACTCTTAGAGCAGACCTATTTCTAGCTCATTCCAGCCCGCCCTGTCTCACTTTTTTAGCACAAACCATGTTTTTGTCAGTCATAAGCTGTTAAGTTGTTCCTTTTCTTGTGCTACTCAAACATTTGTTGGACTATCTCCAGTAGGCTTTATGGATAAATAAAATGCTTCTGTTATTTACTTTTCATGCATGTATGCCCTTGTTTTTTCTAAGACAATACCAATCACTTATATACAATTTCTTGGTAAATATTCTCACTTGCTAACTAGGAGTTTTTTCATTGACGGACAGAAAGTCATCTTCATTCGAAATATTTTTTGTGCCAACTCCCAAGGACAATAGGGCAAGTGCTGTATGTACTTCTGTGTTTCTCCATAGTGCCTAACAACAGTGCAAAATAAACCTCTGCTGCCTGCCAAGTACGTCTATACAGAAAATGCTAAAAATGAAAGACAATGAAAACTTTCTGAAAATGTACTTCACCACAAGAGATACTATCTGTTTGATGTACATTATTAAATAGAATTAGCAAGGTAAACATAAAAAGAAAGGCTGTCCTATAAAGCCTGAATTTAAAAATCTGATCATATTCTATAACCTAATTCCAATATTTTAAAGCAAATTAAAACCATGGCTTAGCTAAACAGAAATGACCCTTACCCTTCGCCCCCCGCCATGAGCATTTGGTTTCAAGTCCTGCAATTATTCTTAAATATGATACAAAGAAAAATATTTTCACAACTATTAAAAGTTTTTTATCATAGCTTGCTTGTGCAATTACATTATAGTACTATGTCAAACACCCAAACAGCTTTAAAATGGAGACCACTGTTGCTAACAAACTAAAAAGTAAACAAGTTACACTGTCAAAATACTAGAAAACCCTTGTACCTTTAACAGGAATAAGAACTATATCTAGATAAGAATTATATCTGTTCATCTTTTAATCTAGTATTGGGGAATTGCTGGGCCAATTCATGATTACAATTGTTTACGGATTGGTTAAAGGCTACCCTAGCAATACTCCTGGTAGAATAGAGCAGTCAAATACAGATTTAACTCTTCAGATTGGTCAGTGGTAGGATATGCTATCCAGGGATCAGTGTTTCTCCACCGAATTGTCCTAAGACATTACTGAAGTTTGCTTAAGGAAAAATCTCAGTAGGAACGTTCAGCAGGTATTCAACATTCAATCTTCAAGTGCTAAGCATTCTTTTTTCCCCAGTGTGCATTAGTTCTTGGTTTTTATCTTGTACTTTAGGTGATGTCTCCTGGCTTCTCAAAATCCGAAAACCAATCTTCACTGTAACAGTGAAAATAAGGAATGACTTCCTTTGTTCCTAAAAAAGAGGGGAAAAAAATGTTAAAACAGGGTTGGAGGATTAATGTGATTATTCAGGAGTTAATAGCTACATTTAAGTTTCTTTTCAAATCTGCAAAAGGAAAAACAACTTTTTAAATTTTTACACAGCCTGGAGATTCTATCCCTCAATTTGAAAAGTATGTTATCTGTGTCTATTTGTGAACTAACTTCTGAGGTCCCTGATATTAAAAAAAAAAAAAAAAAAAAAACAGAACCACAAACTATCTCAAAGGAATATTTATGTAGTAGTAAGGCTTAGAAGTATGACATGGACTTTTGAAATACAGGATCCTTTAATATAGTACACAACATAACTTTTAAAAAGCAATTCTGAATATAATATTGACATTCACTATGCAATGTCATTTATATTAACTTTCCCTATACATTCTTGTAGTGGTTTTTTTGGCCCACAGAATCAGAATCAGAATCAAGCCTGGAGAATTCTGAATCACACTGGCAGTATAAAAGTCACAGGAGAAAAACAAAACTATAATAACTCCTCATTCACAGAAACTAAAAAAGTATGACACTAGGAAAGATAAAGGATAATAAGACTTTTTATCATTATATGTAAGGTAAATGACAACTTTGGTATAGCAGGTAAAATTCATCCGCAAACTGCCTTGAAAAACAGACTGGTGATCTGATTTTGCCTTCCCTATTACAGAATTCATTCTGCTACAGATTTCTGAGGTTGTTGAACTGAAAAATACCTGTTACAGGTGATTCCTTCCCCAACGGGTAGATGTCTGCATTATACACCACTGTATCACAGCAACAATGTACTCTTCAGGTCTTCTGACTGTTATCAGCCAAGTTGAAAAGTCTCATAGGTCCAGCAAGCCTTGGAGACTTGAGCTTCAGATCACGACAAATTAATTCCTGCCCACTCATCATTTCCTGTTGGGTTATTTAGTTCTTTTCTGTTCAGCTTTATTCTCCGCTGAAAAGAGCTGACAAAAATTTCATCAAGCAGACGCAGCTCCCTGGCACTTCTCTGGACTGAATGTATTCAGAGCAGATCAGTCTTCTCCAAACATTTCATGGTCTTCCCCTGTGATTTGGATTACCTTGCTGAGTGACCAGCCACGTTCCTAGCAGCAATTGGTGAAGTCAGAAAAAATTAAGCTAGACATAAATGGTAGATGACGCCCAGTAAATACTGGAAGGCAATTCGAGAGAGACCATGGACATGGTAGGATGATGTAATGGAAAAATATTTCTCATGTCTTGAATGTCAACAATTTGACATCCATGTATATTATTACAATAAAACAATGCTTAGTATTGATAGCTCGAGTAGTGAACAGATGGGTTAAGATGATGAGAAAAGAACTGTGTGAGGATCCACCTTCGGCTTCACCACCTTCTGAAATTCTCCCCATCTCTGTCCTCAATTAAAGAAGTGGTGAACTTAATTGGATTCTCAATGTTCTAAAAATATTTCCTTTTCCTTTACTACTTTTTAAATGTTTTTTAAAAAGTACTTTCCTGATAATTTTTACATACAGTTGAAGAAAATGGAGTGAAATGCATTTGGAAGTGTATCTGATGTGAATCTTATTTTTCTCTATACCATATGTAAAAATAATCATCATCTTGTGGTACTTGAGCACTTAGAGGTAATGCAGATCATAGCAGACATTAGGAAAAATAATACCTTGTTAGTCTTTTAATGGGTTTTGGAATGTAGTATTTCAAAAGATTTTTTCTTTAGAAACTAATTAGCTAGAATTCTATTACATATAATAAGCCCATTTTAGTTGAATAAAGACAGACTTAAAGAGTAGACATTCTTAGTGTATTTATTATAGTTTTCTATTGGAAGAAGCATTAAATATGGATTTTTCAAAAATAAAAATAATTATATAAAATACATTAGTGAATGCCATCATTTGGGGGAATTTTTCCAAGAATGGACATTCCTGAAGTAGAGATCTACTGGCTAAAGATTCATTTAAGAAACTGAATTCTCTGGTGTGGAAACCTCTGAAAGTGTAACTCCATGAATGATTATGTTTAAAAAGTACTTTCTCAAATTTTAACTAGAAAAAATTAATATGGTATGACCATCACTGAACCGGATTTCTTGGAATCCAATCAGTGAGTCGCTGAGCTGCATGCACAAGCTCTTCCTTGAGTGAAAACCAGAGCACGTCCTGGGAGAGCATGCTTTAAACACCTTTCAGTACTTAAGAGACTGGAATCAGGAGCAAGGAACCTAGGGCAGTTGTTTTCAAACTCCAGACTTCATAGATTTCTTGATGACCCAGATAATGGGATTAAGGGGTAGAGGTCAGGGGAATAGGCTCCCCATACCTACTTTGTACCATCCTCAAACCTCCTATATTTATTTGGCTTTATATGTCGGGGTTTTGTGTAAGATTTGGTTGGGTTCTATAAACAAATGATTTCACGGAAGTCAAAGGACAAAAAAAATTTTGTTTGTATTCTGTGGAGTTGCACGTTTTATTAGCAATACTTTGCTCAGAGTCAAAGCGTACCATCTGGAAGTGCATCTCTGAAAGTAGTCAGTCAATGAAATGATGTGTTTCATAAAGTCCATTTTGAAATTTTTCTCTAAGTCTATGTTTATGTAATAATTTGTATAACCCCTGTGTCTAGTAACATATGTAATTTTGTAAGATTTTAAGGTGCTTTTATGAAAAATAGCTACAATACAAAATAAGGATTAAACTTAAGTTTAATTACGATTTTTTTCCAAGAAACATACTAAATCAGTGGGTCCAACTTCTCATCTTTAAGACCTGGATAAGGCAGGACAAAAATTCTACTTGTTTATTGAGTTAAGAGACACACAGTAAACTAACAATGGAACTAGTTCAAAATAAATCTTTCTGATGGCTGCTAAATGCCTGAAGTGAAATGTTCTAGGTCAAATGAGATTTCAATCTAATTTTATTTCAAGAAACTACAATGTGATGATCCTATTATCCCAGCTAGCTTTAGGCAAAAATTGGTTTATTTTGTGGGAAAAATAAAATACAAGCATCAAGCGTAACAAGTCCTCAGTTAAGATGCTCTATGTGGTCTCGCCTAAATGGCAAGACCATTTCTCAGTGATGCTTGCAGTCTATCTCATTTAAGAATTCCTTGGCATTACAATTAGTTACACAGTGATTAAAACACTCAAAAGGGGTAATTAAGTCCCAACTGAGAGGCAGAGGCAGAGCAATGGGCAGGCATTAGTGTTTGCTAACCTGAGCTGAAATTTCTTCATCTAAGAACCCCCACTACATTAAACCTCCAATTAATTTGTGAATCCTTCCCAAATACAGAAACCCATGGAAGAGAAGCACCTCAACTTCATTCACTCCTAGTGGATGAGCTGCTGGGATGAGGATGATGTCAGTTAAGTATACTTCTTTGAAAAGTATGCTCAGAGCAGAGTCTGTTTTTAAATCACAAAATTGGTTAAATACAACACTAAAAATACGGACCAAAGACATCCAAGTTCAGACTAGAGCAGTCATTCAGAAATTAAATAATTAGAAACCAAAAACCAAACCTTACCTGCCCACCACTTCCAGAAAGTAGGCAGGTATCAGAAGGTCAGCCCCAGAAGGGGGAAAGAAAAACAAAAAACATGAAACACAGGGGTCGAACTGCATGGCAACAGCGGTTAAGAAACAGACCTGTGCCATAACAGTTCCACCCCTCAGTCGCAGTAAGAGTGCCAGAGAAAGATAGAAAAGGAAATACATTAACAGTTCAATGGCATTTACCCCAGCTCCCCTCCCCCATGACCAATTTGCAAGGCCTAACTTCAGAATTCAATTCTACAATGGACCCCTAAATCCTTAATATTTGCAAGATCTTAAAAAAAAGTGTAATACAAAAGAATCATTTTGAAATTAAGAACATATATAGTTCAACAGCCATTAAAAGAGATTTATTTTTGTGACTTGGGGAGATGTGTCGAGCTTTCAGTTATTTGAGCACTAAAGAGACTAAATGAGATGCTAAGAAGATAGACACTTCGGGGGCAATGCCAGACTCACCTCTTGAAATTATATATCATGTTCACAATTTTCGATTTTAAATGCTAAAGCATTAACATGCAGAAAAAAATTCGTAACACTGTTAGTTTGAAAGAATGTCAAAGTACCATGGCTAACCAGATTCATTATTAAAAATCAACAAGTGTTAGGTCTAGGATTTTGGATTGATTGTTCAATTATACCATATTCCCAACACCAAATGTTTATTTTGGAAAGGGTTAATGAATGAGTAAAAAAAGATGCAGTTGTTAAAAATGACCCAAAATCCCAAGAAAAATGATATAATATATACACACATATATGTATATACAAATACATATACATATATATATGAACAAGGACATTTGGGTTTAAAGTTAGTAGTCAAATTTTCCAAGGACGTCTTTTTTCAAAAACAGAGCCAAATTTTTATGTATTTTAAAACCACCTCCTCGATCTAACACTGTTAGAAATAAATGAATTACCCAATTTTTTGTTTTCAATTTTTTTCCCTGTAACGTCACTTGGTTCTTGGCTACTAACCTTTCATGTTACTCTTGGTTTTGTCAGTTTGCTTGCCTGTGGGGGTTTGGGCCTGCTGACCCTGCCCACTTGAAGAGGCTGCCTGCTGAGCTGCTTTCTGCTTTAACATTGTCCAGTCAAATGTGTAGTCATATTGGTGGTTCAGGGTCCTGGAAAAATAGAAAATTATGTATGTTAACCCTTCCATAACAAAGTCCAGTTAAATTCTCTACTTAACTTTCAAGAAAGTGAGGGTGTTTTTTTAAGGAAACAAGTATTTTCTCTGAAGCGTGGTAGCCTCCAAAATTTCATTCCTTATACATGATTTTTTATTTTAACTGTTCACCTAATGAATTCCACTTTTTACATGTTATAATTGGAGGAAAATGGTGTCACTGTTTTGCTTTTTGGTCTGCTGTATTCAGTAAGAATAATCTTCTCCTTCTTTAAAAAGAAGCTGCCTTTCAACTTCCCTGGAAGGGGCAGGGTAGTAGAAATGAAAGGCAGTATGAACCAAAGACACCAAGTCAACCTGTCAATTACCAAGGGGGATACTCACAGTAGGATCGCCTCCTAAAAACACATCAGAGTAGGTTCGGGACTTTGAGTTAGTTGAGGAAATTTCTATGCTGGTAGTTTGCAATCACTTTTCTGCGGTTAGAGGAATATCCCCAATTACTACTCTCTTCCAACTGAGATTTCGAGCTAAGGGCACACTAGGGGTTGGGCCTACCTCCACACTATCATAGACTCCATAATCCACACTATCATAGACTCCATAATTATAACATATTTTCATTGTTTTTCATATTGGTATTAATTAGGGTTCTGTACCAAAGCTGGAGTGTTCCAAGGGCAACCAGCAGATCTAATGTGAATTTCAATTATTGTAGAAAAGTTAGCTTCTACTTTGGCTTTGGTTCAACCATTTTTCAATCCGAAACTAAAGTAACTTCAAATATATTTGCACTACAAATGGGAAAATGCCAATTGAACTCAGTTTCTTATCATTTTACTCGTGCTGGTAGGATCCACTAAAATTTACGACTTACCAGAATCGATACGTTGGGTGGGTTTGACTAATTTCGCTCACTGGCCTTTATAGTCTTAAACACCTTAAAAACTGACCTGAAAAGAATGCGGAATAGCTGCCTCAGGTACATGTAATCCGGGGCTTCCTCAAAGCGCAGCCCACGACAATAGTTTAAATACATGGCAAATTCTGCAGGAAATCCCTGTAAGTTCAAGAGTCAAAACATCCAGTAAAAAAACCAAAAACTTAATTTTTAAAACAGAAAAACAAATATATTTAAATGCAAGCAAAAAATGTGTTTGAGGAGTATTTTACTACTTTGCCAGATCTGAGAAATAAAGTATAAAATGATTTGGTATCATCAAATTTAACAGAATTTCATCATCCTGATTACTTTATTATGTATAGTTATCTTAATATTGGTAGAGTGAATTTGCATCCTTTTCTTACAGTCTAGTAATTCGACGGCAATAATGAACAAATGATAAAATAGAGGCCAGTAACACAGAAGAAACACATTTGGGGTTGGAGTAGAAGTTTTAAGTCAGGCATATGATTTTGAAATACCTATATTCATGAAGATAAATATACTGGGCTGGCTCTTAGAATACAAGTACATAAGGAAGTTAGAGATTTGGAAGTTTTAATAAAGGTTTTTTTTGGTATGTTTGTTTTAATTCTGTTCTTTGCTTCCTTTTGTGAACATACCCTTTTCCTACGTTACCAATTCTGGTTTGACTATCAGTCATCAAAGGGCCTTGCTTTCCCTTTCAGGATTAAGAGTACATGACCAAATGTCATGTCAATCAGAAAACAAAACTATGTACTGGTAAGGATGCTGGGAGAAAGCAGGTCGTTTTTCAGTGTAATCACTAGCTGTAAGAACAAGCAAGCCCAGAGTAACTGATGGCCATTTTTGTTTCCATGGAGGCAAAGTCTGCAAATGAAGCTAATATAGAAGAAAACAGCTAACAAATTAAGAAAGCCAGACAATGTTCTTTGCCAGACAGGATAATGAACGGGCACTTTCTCCACTCTGAAATAACTTTTTAAAAAAATGACAGTAGTCTACACCTATATAAACAGAAAAGTAAAATCATCAAGAGTGCAATCATAAAGCAGCTACTGTTGTGATACAGATCAATCCAATGCTTCATCTTACGAACAGGCTTGTCTTCTTTTCCCTGTTGTCATACCACAGTCATAACACATTCTGCTTTATTCCATCAACAATATATTGAAGCATACTTCTGTTATTTCCAACCTCTCCAAAAGCTTCTGAATAGCTGCATAATATCTGATCTCAAGAATATATAATTAACTCATTCTCTTTAACTGAACATCTGGGGGATTCCAATTTTTCCTCTACTATAAACAATACTAGTAAATATGTCTGTGGGCATAAACTTTTTCTATGTTCAGGTTCTTAAGATTCTCAAAGATGTATATAAACATTTTAGAGGCTATAGATAACCTGTCACCAAAAGAATTTTGTCATCAGGAATGTAGAAATGCTAAGTATTAAGACAACAAAAACCTCAACATCTCTACCCTCGAATAATGCGGATGTGAAGGGAAGTTAAGAGAGGCAGTCTTCTTTAGCATCTTACTATACTGATGGACAGTGACAGCAGTGGGGGGGAATAAGGGGGTGAGGACTTGATAATATGGGTGAATGTTGAAACCACAATGTTGTTCATGTGAAACCAGTGATACTTAAAAAAAGAAAAGTAATGAGAAAAAAAGGCAGTCTTTTCCCACCACCTTACAATTTTGAGAAATGTCGCACATCCACATCAATGGATATGCTTGCAACATGTATTTTTATTGACTGCACTGATGTAAACAGATTTAATTTCTACAAAGCACTTCTATGAGGTAATGAATGTATCTCACATTTTTGTTTTTGTAAACTCTTAACAGGACTTCAAATTTTTTAATATACATTCATGGTCTGTATTAAATGTAAGCCACATTTACCAAATGAACTTGCTTTTTACATTATAACAAATGGAATTAAACAACCACAACTGAAGATCCAATAGTGTACTTCATGAATTGCCACCTTATGAGAATAGATAAAACCGTAACAAAAGAAAAACTACCAATATCGTAAGAATTACAGATTAAGTACTACCACTGGACCGTGAGACTGAAAACAATCTCACTATTTAACAATAGTAATACCTACTACTCTTCACTACACCCTGAATCAATTATATGTGGCTAATCCAGTTTACAGTTGCTAGACCAAAATGAAGATGTACACAAGCAGAGAACGATGCAAAGTCTTCCTTTCTCTTCCTGTAAAACTCACTGACTTTTCTGATAAGCCAAATGAATCCTTCCATTACATGGAAATAGTGTATAGAAAATAGGATGTTTTGCTTCCTGAAGTATACAGATTTTAAAGTTACTTGGGTATACTATATGAACATTTTATTCATTAACCTGAAGTGTTATTTCATAATTTAAACAAACCCCCAAGAGTCTCAGAAAAGATCCCCTCCTTTATTACAGATATATAGAAAAAAGAAAAATCAAATCTGTGGAAGGGGAGACACATAAAGACATCACCATTTCCCCACAAAGTACTATTTCAACTCATGTCGATTTCTCCCTTCTATGTAATTACATACTATTTTTTAATTACTTCAGGAATGCAACTATCATCTCAAAGATGACCATGTAGTCTGCTTTCTATGGAAGAGACCATATTTATCCTTCGTAACAAAAACACCACCCCATTCTTAACTCATGGGCCTATGAAGTTTGAGATTTCAAATAAATGAGTCTGATTCAAACTCATCTACATCATCCGACATTTGCTATTTTGGGTGGTTTTGATCTGCCTGCCTTTGTTCCCTAACTCCTTGATGTGCCAACCGCTGACATCCTTTCTTTTCGGGCAACAGTTAGGGATAAGGAAGGTATTTCTTAATTTTTCTCCTAAGTGGTGAGGTTCTAAAAATTTTACCTGCCCTCTTACTTCTTCTCTAAAATTTAAAGATTACTGGGGCCCAAAGAAACCAGAAACAAAACAAACACTTAAATTACTCCCATGTTCCAGCCATCCTTAAAGATACTTAGAATTATTAGAAAGTACATTTAAATGATAAATAACTAGTAAGATGTCCAAGTTCCAGGGCTGGCAAATAAAATGTTCTTTTTTGTTCTTGGCATTTACATTTAAAACAAAATAAAACAAAAACTCACGAGGCACACTTACCTTACATAGAACTTCAACAGGAGTGGACATTTTCTTTTCACTAATCTTTTCATATTTTTGTTTTTTTGTTGCAGCCTGTGAGGAAAAGAATCAAAAACCACACAGACATACTCAAGATTACTGAGAAGAACCTTTCTAGCTTAACACATTAAACATAAACTTGAGAAATCATAACTTGGAATAAAAGAGAAATCAAAGTACATCACATCTAAAAATATTTCCCCCTAAACTCTTAATTTTTATGAGTTTCCACTTTAAGAACATTTTTACCTACTAGAGAAGGGTGAGTCTAACAGGAACATCAAGATATATGATCTAAGTAAATGTGGGTACAGTCAAATTTGAAATGAATTTTCTAACCAATATTCAATACAAGAGCAAAGGTATAAGAGGATAAAAAAAAAGGTACCCATTATTTAGTGACATCAGTAACTGATGTTAAGTAAAAATGTTTTTCCCAAGTAAAAATATTTACATAGGATAAAGCTACCCACACAAGCACTGAGCAAATTTGTCAAGCTCACAAATGCGCAATAAATGCAGGGACCATATTCCTTTAAAGAACCAATAAAATATCAAAATAGTCATTAAATTCTAGGACATACTGATTTATTATTAACACATAAGCACAAAGGTAATGCTGAAACTCCTATGTAAAAGAAACAAGATGTTACAGTAATTACAGTTTAAATATTACTGGATAAACTCGTTATTTTACTGAAGTGTGTATTTTCAACATACTGGCAACACATCAAAAGAGAAAGTCTCCACCGTTCTCAGTCTGTGTTAACTTCTATCCAGACAGAGCTACTGGTCACCAATGGATACGTGCTCACTGTCCCAAAATAACTGTTCAGCTGTAACTGTGGGATTCTATTAACTTATTTCTTATGAAAATAATCAGATTTTATTTTCACAATAAAAAATAAAAATATGTTGAAGTTGATTCACTCTTAAAAACCCTCATATTTGAAAGGGACCTTAAAAGTCATCTCCAGTATGTATTTTTACTCTTAAAAGAAAAAACTGCTAACATGACTATGGTTTACCTTCAGTCCTTGCCATGGCAGGCTGGTTCTATTAAAATACATCAAAACATATCCTAATGATTCCATGTCATCTCGGCGACTAGAAAAGAAAATGTGCATTTATGAGCTAGAATTATTATGGAAAACATGTGAAAGCTAAGGAGAAATTTTTCCAAGAGAGGAGAATTGGTGTCTTGTGCAAGACAGTAATTAGTTAAGGTCAAAAAAAAAAGTTGGTAATGAGTTACTTCTAACAAAATTTTCTCATAGAATCCAAAATCATAAAATCCAGCAGTCTTACAATTTAATTTTTAAAGAAAATTTTAAAAGATTTAGTTAATCAACTTTCCAAATGAGGTTAATGACGGTGGAAAAACCAAGTTGAACACATAGGTTTTGTGAAGTTCTTTAAAAACTTCAGGATTGCTGAAAGAAATTAACATTTTAAAGCTATTTAAACATTTATATGAATATACACACACACACACATACACATTCAGACAGATGCATTTATTTAAGGACTGGCAATACTTCGGCCTATAGGGAATGTGAAATTATAGTTTAGCCAGTAGTATTCAGATATTCATGGGTATTTCGGTACTTCCTAAGCTTAAACCTGGAAGAATATCACTTGTTATTTCTACGTCTGTTTTAAGGAGAAAAACATGGTTGATAAAAGACGAAGGAAACATGAAAAACTAGAAAAAAATAGAGAACAGAAGAAACAGAGCATTATAACAACATTTATGTCAAACAAGTTCCTATTAATAGGTAGGAGTAGAAGAGTAGAATATGAAATGGTGCACCCCCTTTTGGTTCATTAGGGCTGACGGTATTTTCTTTGTAAAAATAACTAAAACTTTCTTCCCCAAAATTCAGCTTATATCACTAAAATATAAAAAGCCCAAGATCAGCATTAAAATATAATTTTCAGCTTCAAAAATAAACATCAAGATAAAACTGTATTTATGCTTCTAACTTTCCATCATGTAACATTTTCTCCCCAAGAGACAATCATCAACAAAGAAAACAAAAAGGCCTCAATTTAATTGCTTCTCTGCACTGGCTAAAGCAATAGCTATGAGATTCATGAGCATCTTTCAAATTCTTTAACATCTTTAAATATTATAAGAAACTAAAGTATTTCCAAAACCCATTAAGGACTTTTGCTCTGGATTTGATAAACACATTCAATTTTCAAACTTACCTCTGTTCAATACCAAGATGTGCATTGATGCTGGCGTATCGGGCAGTGCCAGTAAGATTTTTATCTTCTCTGTACGGTATGTGTTGCCTTGTCCTATTGTCTCTGTACTTTTTGGCCAAACCAAAATCAATAAGGAATAACTTTAAAAGAAAATAAAGAGACATTAGGTTTCCAACCTTGTTCAATTAAACTGCTTATTAAGTGGCATCTATTCTATTTTGTTCAATTATATAAAGTATCATAAAGAAAAACAGATAACAACACTCCTCATCAACAGGCTTTTACTAGACTTCATCAATAATCAAGTTTAAAAAATACAGTTAAAGCCTGAACAATTTCACAGGCTCAGTTCTTTATCACTCAGAAGCCCATCTCTAGAAAAGTAGTGGAAACATGTGTACATGCTTGATAGCGGAGTTGACAAGTGTGCTGTATGCCGAAATGAAAACTGACTTTGTTACTATTGGTAAGCAAGAATGAGGTTTCAAAAACTAGACATAAACTATCTGACTTGTCCATTCTTCAAAGGCCGTTTGTCAGATTCCAACAAAATGCTCATTATCTAAAATATGACACTTCTGAAAGTTTAATATTGACAACAAAATCAAGACATTATTAACAAAAAATAAGCATTTTTAAAACAAGCATGAATTACATTCCTACTACTTCCTACTTATGTTTATGCATGTGATCAGGTTAAACTTCTGGAAAATATAACAAGTTGATATGAATTCTTAAAAAAGCACTTAGTATTTATTTAAATCAAGGTGGCTTACAATTAGCTTAAATGAGCTAACTAAAACCCAAACTAGAATTTTAGAACAAGATGTTTAGTGCTGTCCCATTTACATGGTACACGGACAGCAGGATACTTGTTAATGATGTAGCTAATTTAGTAAGTAATTCAGGTTTACTCTCCAAGATTAAAACCCTTGAAGAAGGAAAAAAACAAAACCATTTTTGACCAAAAAAAATCCAAAATACATTCATATTTACCTACCTTCTAAAGCAAAATAATCTTTACGTCAAATTTTAGCCTTTACCATAAAATCACTTATTAAGTTAGGTCTACAAACATTATTGAGCAAGGCAGGTCATCTATGTGCCCTTACACTATGTAGCACTAGACTATTTTTCTAGTTACATCTAAATTTCGTAGTTCTTCTTTCCATTAGGCTGACATTGTGTCCCTCCTGCCAGTTTATAATCTGTGATGTGTTGGGAAACCCATCATATATATAGCCTGTTAGGGTCTGTGTCCAAAAATAAAGCAAGTTATCGATTTAGGTGAAAAGGCTATATATAACCAAGTGCCTCCCTTAGGATGAAAAACACTTATTTTGGGCAGGCACTGTAACTAGTCTACACTATACATACACTGGATGGGAAAGACACTGAGTTTGAGCTTGTGTAACCATGCTAACAATGAGATACTTATTTTCACTTTGCCTACTACAAAAGATTAAATTTTTAGTAAAATGTAATTGGATAATGAAAGTCTCACTTCTTAAGCAATATAGTTTTTACAGTAATGAGAAAGTATTATAAAACACTGAGAAATAAAGCTCACATTCTTAGTTTCTCTTGATATGAAAATTAGCTCAGTACACAAATATTGAGTAAAATACACTTCTGTTAATCAAAACAAAAATATGACTTAAGTTCTGCAGATTCACACTGAAAAGAAAACCTGGGGAAAACAAACACAAGAGGACATCCAGCTTCATGCTATTTTAAAAATACCCCTAAAAATTATGTGGGTTTTAAAAAGAGATCAGGACACTGACTCTCCTTCTAAAGGATATTTTCCAGATATTTATATATTTAGTACAAATATATAAATATATTAATAATGTAAATATATTGAGTAAATATATATTCAAATATAAATATATATTATAAATTTAAATAAATATTTAGTACTTCAGAAATATATATTCTTTCCTTTAGTACTTCAAAATGGAGAAAACAGGAATAACTGAAATGATTATATCTGACAGTTTCATTCATTTCTAAATCTACATTTAGTAAGTAGCTTCATTAGCAACTCAATAACCAGACACTTTCTCACAACTAAAAGACTGTTTGATACAAACTCAGTGTTCCCTGAGCTCTTTCCTCCACAAATATAAAGGACAAAATCTAATGTATTAAGAAAACAAAAAACATATAAATTATCTTCTTAAATATCTCAATCTAATACCAAAACAAAAAACTACAAAGCAAATAAATCAATTTCAAATTTTCTCATAAAAACTGAAAATAAGGAAAAGTAATGTCACTGCTAAACATAGGTATCTTACTTTAAGAGCAAACAACTGAAAGGAAAACTATTAAAAATTGTTTTAATCTGTTGGTAATCATGATCTTCTAATACTTATCAATCTTCTTCAGTAGCTCTCCATGCTTTGAATTTAAAAATGAATATAAACACATAATGGGAGTGTTTACATGAAACCACTTGATACGAAGGACACAAACCAAACAGCCACAAATATGTAAAAGAACCAAGCAGGGAATAGTCAATATTCAGTAAGTCATTCAGATAATGTATTTTACAGGTTTGCATATGCAAATCTTGGTGGGTCAAACTGCTTTTCTGTGGATTTTAATTACATGCTGTAAGTAAAATGTGTGCCTGTTTTCAAACATAGTCTATTCTTCAAAGGTATGTGGAAATGAGTTAATGCTGGGTAACTTCATTCAGCAGTGCATTTTCTTCAGAAACACTATTGCCAATCTTAGTTTTTAGTATTTGCAGCAACTTTATTCCTAATCAGGGGTCACACTCCTCTGCCTTTCCAAAAAATTCACAAAATCACTTTTCCTCACAACCCAGCTAATCAGTATGTAGAGAATATAAACAATTCAATTATTTTATGGAAATTAAATGATTATGCTACAAAATATATAAGAAAAACTTATAAATGAATGGGTAAGTAAAAATGGGCACTCTGTTTGTCTTACAATGTGCCTTATTACGTAACACCATGCCCTCTCTCCCCAACCAAGATCTGGTCACCACAGTTGGTTTTTCTTTGTGAATAAAAATAAATTTGAATTTCTGAAACCTTTTTAACAGCAGGAGAAGGTGGTTCCTAGAATAGTACTGGGCAGTATGCAAAAGGGTCAGTGATTATGCAGATGATGCAATGTGGTAATCACCAGTGGATAAACGTGGTAAATACAAACTACAAAGAATATTCACATATCAAATACAACTTTTTTCTTTTCTGATTGCTGACACCAATACTTCCTTCTCAGTGTGTATTAAACTGAATGATAACGATTCATTTGTTCAGGAGCTTCAAAATTTACACACCTATTATTTTGTGATTTAAAAAAACCCACTGTTTTCCCTTGTTTGTCTGAAAATTCATACAGTAAGGAAGCAATTTAACTTCCATATAACTAAAAGAAAATGTGAAGAGTTTTGCTTACATTAAAACCACATATATTTAGAAAATTATTGGGGTGTTTAGCCTGCCAAACACTAAAACAGATTATGCAGTCATTTATCTTATGTGATATTAATGGTATAACTGTTTGATAAGTGCTTCTTATGTTATTGTTATAGTATTAGAATGCAATGTCTTCTAATTCCAGAACATCTAATGCTTTTTAAACATTTTATGCCATTTGGTTGAAACAGAGAATTCAGATGGCGATAAACCAATTCTTCCTTAGAAACACTAGATCTGAATTCTGATCTACACCTATCTCAAGTTCATTAGGGGAAGAGAGTTGCAGCAGAATATAGTCATCATACAGCTGATCCAACTAACTGAATTTTAGATATATTTCAGGCATTAAGTTCTGCAACTCCAAACACAGTTTAAAAAACTAAGTCTATCTCAAGTTTATCATTAGGTAAAGAATTTCAATACTAGACTGACATCATTTCCTCATGTGGATGTTTGAGCTAAACATAATCCTGTTTTCATTTACATTTTCTTAAAACTTTATAAGCTTTAAGCAAAAGCCACAAAGAAATATCTTAGTAATGTTATATGTTTGCCAAGTATGTCTGAATAATGCCAACGTAAGAGGTGCTTGAGCAAGATCTACATTCTCCAGAATTAAAACAAAACAAAAATAGTCAAAATAAAACAATAAAAAAGAAAAGCACATGAATTTGGGATTGAGGTTGGAATAGGAGACAGTTTCAGACCTGGTTTAATCCTGAGAAAGATGGGTCCTGAGAAGTACTAACAGTCATGCTTCTTTTCCTCTTCCCCACTGGAGATTCTAAACACTAAACAGACAATAGAGGGTGGCAGTGCATCAAACAGTATTGCTTACATTGCAACAATGGCCGGCGCAGACAGGCAACACCGAGGCATTAGAGAAAGAACAGGGTAGCCAAATGCCATCCTTCTTCCACCAAGCACTGTAGCTTCTCAGTTTTCCAAGTTAAGAATCACATGCTCAAGAACATTTGAATTCTAGAAAATACTCAGGTTTTAAATGCCACTGCCTGAATCAGGGATAGCAATGGTGACATTTGGCTCTTTAATTTTTTAATCAAAAATGGGAAATTTGGATCTACAATCTTTGGTACCACAATCTGCCCTTTCCCCCAAAAAAGATTGTACAATGGAAAAAAATCTTCAGTAAGGAAGAGGTAGAAGGCATTTAGTCACCTTAAAATTTATTTTCATAAGCATGCAGGACTGATTACTGGAAGAGATGAGCAAATTCACTAAGATTGGAGTGGCCACTCCTAAATATCAAATTCAGAACAATTTTCCAAATAAGAAATTTGACTTTAAAAATCAACCTCAAAAGCCCCCCAAAACTTTTTTCTCATGAATAGAAAACTACTGGAACAAGCTGACCAAAGAATCCAGTCTCATACAACTGGCATTTTTTCAAACTACAATACAGAAAACACTAAAAACCAACTATATATAGACAAAACACTAATCTAAAATAATGTTCAAGAACAACATTTAGAATCTGCATCTTAATTAAGTAAAACACTGCACTTCTACCCTAGGGTCTCTCTCTCCATCTGTGTAAAAGCAAGCAGCTCCACAGTATTTTTTCACCTCTCTGAAGAGGACACAAGATACTGAAAATGTCTGCCACAATGGGCAATTTGGACTTCCTGACACAACTATGTATTTAAACAAGCTATTTGTAATGGGGGAAAAAAAGCAAAGAGGTTAAGTATTATCTAGGCCATCATTTACTTTTAAGGCAAAAACCATGTATTGGAACGTCAACATGCAGAACAGAGATCTCATGAAGATTAATGGGCCTTTAGGGGGAAAGAAAATGGGAAGGAGAGGGCTGGGAGAACAGCCAAAAGACTAGGGTCAAACTTACAAAACTGCCCAAAAAATTAAGACCAGTAATTTTTTTTTCAATTATATTACCAGGTTTTACATTAACAATTAAGAACCCGGATGCATCAAAGGGAGAAGCCACATATACTTTTTTACAAATTGCAAGTTGGGAATGGAAAGGTAAGTTATGTGTAGATTTAAATGCCTTTCATTGCTTAAAGCTCAGCTTTCAACAAAAGAATTTAATTTCCTAAAACTTGGTCAGACCAACATCGTCTCACACATTAACAAAAAAACACCAGTTCTAATGGTAATGGCTCCAAGTTGGCATTCATACAGGCAAACAAAGGTAAACATTTATAGCTAGATCTAAAACCACCAAACATTCCCTAATGGTAAACTTAATAAAACATATGGGAATCTTCCTTCCAAAAACAGAACAAAAAACCCAAAAACCAAAAAGCCCCCAGTTGTCCTGAAGTTGAAAATTTCTATCAGATCATCAGATCGGAACATGCTTAGTGCATTGCCAATGCTGCCTGTCTGCCCGAGCTCAACAGTGAATCAATACATTAAAGCAATTCACTCAATAAAACTAATCACTGCGGAAAAAATTTCAACACAATTAGTTTCTAACTGCAATCATGCGTCACTAGCTAAAACCCAATCACCCCGTAAATAAATTCATTCTGAGACCCCAATTAACACTAATTTTGTTAGGCAAATGTTCATTTCATTTGACTATTTTCCTTTGAAATGGGGAGGATGGGTGAACCCACCCAACTTGGCATCCAAGTAAGAAACTGTCAACAGCTTTTGAAGCAGGCCCCAAAATTATCCTTTTGAATACACAAATCCAAGGACTGAAGAATTCTCATTATCAACCATGCTCAGTCAGCAAATGTTAACGCCATGGTGACAGATGGGTCAGTGGTTCCCATGCTAGCACAAGCACAAATTATTACAGAAACCCACACTTCAGAGACAAAGGTTAAAATGTGATTTTAGCATTCAGGAAGAAAAGTATATGGGGTTCTTCACTATTCGAATGAATGGAAAATATACAGAACTGTTGAATAAGTAACAAGTGACTACATAAAGCCCTTGGGAGTTTTATATCTCCATACAGATAACTAACCTTGGTTTAAGTTGGAGAGAATTTATTTCAAGTTACTACATTAATAGAGTTAGCTGATTATCCTTCTAGCACAATCTTTCAAAGCAATTATGCATAGCAAATTCAATTTACTATGACTTTTTAAAGATTGAAAGTTTACCAAAGCAATTCTTGGAATTTTACTCTTTGTTCTTTCATGCACAGAACATTTGACTAACCTTATTACAGTGACGCCCAATACCCATTAGGAAGTTATCTGGTTTAATGTCTCTGTGTATAAAATTCTTTGTATGCACATATTCGATTCTACTGATCATCTGGAAAAAAAAGTAAGGGAAGAAATAATTAAGTGATGAAAGAAAACAACACAGTAGTTCTCAATTATCTTTAATAATTTTAGAGTTCACAAAGACAGTGCAACACAAAACTAAATGGGAAAACAACCAGCATCTCCATTTCTCTCTAGATTGATGGAGAGACCTAAACATAAACCTGCAGCATACTGTGGCTTATTTTTCCAGCAGTAAGTATAGTAACATAACAGCATCTAATCTGATAGGAAGAGTTGGTTCTTACAATTTTTAAATTAAAAAAGTACTAAATTTAGAGCTGTTTCAGTTGTAATATAAATTATATAAAGCAAAAAAAGCTAAACCACCATTTCCACCCCCAATCCTATGCCCTTGGAGGTGACCTATGTTAAAAAGCCTCATATTACCTGGATCTATTTCCATGCTTTTATACATATATGCTTGGGGGCAGGGAATGTCAACCAACTGAGAGACACAGCCATATGTTGTTATTATTTTAAATTTAAATAGAAGCAACCTATTCACTTCATTCTTGTTTGCTTGTTTTTAATAAAACACATCCCAAACATTCCTGGAAATTGGTAGCATACAACATAAGCATGTAACTTTTATATGAATAGACATATACATACTGTGTTCCTTTCCACATGCTCTTTGGACTCTCCCATGCTTTTTCTACCTTATGCATTCTTTTTAATGACTACAAATATTATATTGTACAGATGTTAAGTATTCCCCAACAATCCCCAACACCCAGTATTTCTACTATAAACAATAATGCTAATTTAAATATACCCTACCTAGTAGTGCTTTTTATTTCTATGGGCTATAAATCCCATACAATTATAGGGAGAGTTGCTGGGCTAAATGGTATGTATATTTTTCATTTGGATAGGTGCCATCAGACTGCCTTTCAAAATAGGCTACAACAATTCATTTTTCCAGCAGTAGTATTTGAGAGTATTCTTTTTCCCACTAGCAAAGTTACTTTAGTTCTAAACTTTGATAGGTACTGACCTCACTTGCACTTCTCTAACACTTACTTTGGAAATCTCCTTATGGGTCATTTGGATTTTCTATTATATGAACTGTCATCTGTCAATTTATACTTTTTGTCCACTATTCTTTAGGCTTATCCTTTTCTTGCCAATGTTTAACAATTCTTTGCATACAACAATCTTTTATCTGACATTTGTTACGTAAATCAATTTTTTTAATCTGCCTTTCAACCATTTATGGCATATCTTCTATAATAGTTTCAATTTTTTAATTATTGAGGATGTCTATCTTTTCTGTACGCTTAGAGGTTGTAGTTGAAAATATTTTCCACATCCAAAGACTGCCAATATTATCTTTCTACCCACATGTTCTTACTCTTCTCAGCAGTATGTGTCAGGATTCTATTTTTTATTTGTCCCCATTTTCCCCAGAGCTTTTATTACCATGGATATACAGAGTCTAAATCTTAGTTCTCTACCTTGACAAATGTCTTTTGAAGCCAATTCTGTAATCTCCAGCTTAAACTATTTATACTCCAAGGAAGTAAATATGTACAATGTTTAAATATCATCTTTAGGCACAGCAGCAACTTGTACATGAAAGTAAAACAAAACACTGGACTCACATATTTGTCCTAGCTAAGTAATACCCATCATTAAACCATGACTATTAACTCACTGGGAAAAGGTCAGGCAAAAGACAATCAAATGAAATAGAGATACCATTTGACCTAGGAATTCCACTCCTAGGAATTTACCCTAAGAATGCGGCAGCCCAGTTTGAAAAAGACATATGCTCCCCTATGTTTATCGCAGCACTATTTACAATAGCCAAGAAATGGAAGCAACCTAAGTGTCCATCAGTAGATGAATGGATAAAGAAGATGTGGTACATATACACAATGGAATATTACTCAGCCATAAGAAGAAAACAAATCCTACCATTTGCAACAACATGGATGGAGCTAGAGGGTATTATGGTCAGTGAAATAAGCCAAGCCGAAAAAGACAAGTATCAAATGATTTCACTCATATGTGGAGTATAAGAACAAAGAAAAAAACTGAAGGAACAAAACAGCAGCAGACTCACAGAACCCAAGAACGGACCAATAGTTACCAAAGGGAAAGGGACTGGGGAAAATGGGCGGGAAGGGAGGGATAAGAGGGAAAAAGGGGCATTACGATTAGCAGATGTAATGTTGGGGGGGCACGGGGAGGGCAGTACAACTCAGAGAAGACAAGTAGTGATTCTATAGCATCTCACTACGCTGATGGACAGTGACTGTAATGGGGTTGGTGGGGGGGACCTGATGAAGGGGTAGTTTAATAATTGTAATATTGCACATGTAATTGTAAATTAATGATAATAAAATAAATTATATTAAAAAAAAAACTGAAGGAACAAAACAGCAGCAGACTCACAGAACCCAAGAATGGACTAATAGTTACCAAAGGGAAAGGGACTGGGGAGGATGGGTGGGAAGGGAGAGATAAAGAGGGAAAAAGGGGCATTATGATTGCAGATGTAATGTTGGGGGGGCATGGGGAGGGCTGTACAACTCAGAGAAGACAAGTAGTGACTCTATAGCATCTCACTACGCTGATGGACAGTGACTGTAATGGGGTTGGTGGGGGGGACCTGATGAAGGGGGTAGTTTAATAATCATAATATTGCACATGTAATTGTAGATTAATGATCCAAAATAAATTATAAAAAAAAGAATTTAAAAAAAGTCATTCTCTTCCACAGCACTTTAATAAACACAGTTTAACTTGAAGCATTTCCAACATTTTCCTGCCCTTAAACGGAAGAGCAAATCCTGACCAAAATTTAATATTGTAAATGCCCTGGCATTTACCTATTATCTTTTACTGTATGTTTCTTCAGGTTTGTTCCTGACCCATTCCCCATTCTTTCAGTTTTTTAAAACTAGTTTCCTTTCCTAAAACCAAAAATTCTGAGCTCTGCTTTAAAGTAATTTAATCTAACCTCTAGACAGTACATGAATCTAATACATGGTATCTCAAAAATTTCCCGACTTCCGGGAAGATGGCGGTGTGAGCAGGGCGGCAGAAATCTCCTCCCAACACTATATTTATCTACGAAAACACAGAAAATACATCTATTCCTAAAAGAGAGACGAGAATACACAGGAAAGCGCACAGCGTGCAGCTACACCCGAGAGGACTCGGCACCCCAAGAGGCGGGTAAGATACGGAGCCGCGACCCGGCGGGACCCGAGCCCTCCCCCACCCCAGCGCACCGGCGGGAGGAGAGGATTCAGAGCCGGGAGGGAGTGGAAGTGCACCCCGCGAAGTAGCCAGCCCCGGGGATCTGCGCGGGGAGCGCTGACCCACATTGCGCAGTGCAGCGGAGATTGGAGAGACAGAGGGGCAGGATCTGAGCGGGGAACGCGCCAGGGGGCTTGCAGCCGGCTCCGGGAAGGAAAAAAAAAGTGCGCGCTTTCCTCAGCGGTCTTAAAGAGACAGGAGCCCAGCGGAGGAGCCGGATCGCCCCAGCACACTCAGCCCAGCAGGCTGGGAGTCCTAGGGAGTTTCAGACGCCTTAGCTGGCGACTGAGGAAGCGTAGCCATACTTAACACTTCTCACTGAGATCAACAGCCTCCTATTCGTTCCCACCCCTGCCAGAGCGATAAAGGGCCCTGCGGAGCGGCACAGTCACAGCTGTGGAATAGTGGGGCAATAGCGCCACCTAGAGCATTCCCACAGAATCTACGTCCGGTGGGCATTTTTTTTGTTTTGTTTTTTTTTGTTTTTTCTTTTCTTTCTTTTTTTTCTTTCTTTTTCTTTTTTTCTTTTTTTTCTCTTCTCTTTTTTAAAGTCTTAAAGAGCCCAGCTGACATACATGGCAACTATCAGTGACCAATTATACAGCCATGAAAAGACAGAGGAATATGGTTCAGACCAAAATCAACCAGACAACCCCAGAGAGGGAGTCTGAAGGGATGGAAATGCACAGCCTCCCTGAAAAAGAATTTAGAATAAAAGTCATAACCATGCTGATGGACCTACAGAGAAATGTGCAAGAGCTGAGGGAGGAAGTGAGGGAACTGAGGAAAGACAATGCAGAAATCAGACAAGCGATCGACGGGCTTAACAGCAGAATGGATGAGATGCGAGAGACTGTTAATGGAATAGAAAACAGAGAACAGGAGTACAGAGCAGCTGAGGCAGAGAAAGATAAAAGGATTTCTAGGAATGAAAGAATATTAAGAGAACTGTGTGACCAATCCAAACGGAACAATATTCGCATTATAGGAGTACCAGAGGAAGAAGAGAGAGAAAAAGGGATAGAAAGTGTCTTTGAAGAAATAATTGCTGAAAACTTTCCCTCGCTGGGGAAGGAAGTAGTCTCACAGTCCACCGAAGCTCATAGATCTCCCAACACAAGGGACCCAAGGAAGACAACACCAAGACACATAATAATTAAGATGGCAAAGATCAAAGATAAAGACAGGGTATTAAAGGCAGCTAGAGAGAGAAAAAGATCACCTACAAAGGAAAACCCATCAGACTATCATCAGACTTCTCAACAGAAACATTACAGGCCAGAAGAGAATGGCATGATATATTTAATGTAATGAAACAGAAGGGCCTCGAACCAAGAATATTGTATCCAGCACGATTATCATTTAAATATGACGGAGGGATTAAACAATTTCCAGATAAACGAAAAATTTCCCTAGTTTTGCTTAAGTAACTACCAATGGCTGAGAATCCAATACTTCCAGAAGCATCTACTTGGTCAAAAATCCTTATTTCAGTACTTTATTTTTCTCAAAAAATATAGCTCTTAGAAAAGTCACATACTTAATACACAGCATTCAGTTTGCTTAATTTAGCCATAATATGTATATATATTTATATGTACTTATTTTCATACATACACTCTGAACCCTTTCTTTAAACATTATCTTGTAAGTTCTTTATAATCTTATAAGGAAACCCACTATATTCAACACTAAAATGCACTCTATCTGATGTAACAGCTTGAAAAGTACTAGTCTACAGGTGATAACAATCTGTTTTTGTCCTATAATCACAGGAAAACATTCACAGATCATATTTGAGTAGTACACTTGAATGACTACACCCTACTATTATGTCTTTTTTTGCTGATCCCAAAGTTAAATAGACATAGGATCATAATACTCTGGTTTACAAACATTTAAATGACAGTTAAATAGTAGTAAACAGCAGTGTTCTCAGTTTTTTTCTCATCAAAAGTTCACATACCTGGTCAGCTAACATAAGTACAGTTTTCATTGTGAACCTTCTTGAACAGAAATTGAAGAGGTCTTCGAGGCTGGGCCCAAGAAGATCCATGACTAGAACATTGTAGTCTTTTTCCTGTCCATACCACCTAACAAAACAGAAGGGGAAAAGGAAAATTATGAAAAGCTGATTATCACTTAATATCACCAAATTTAAAAAATTCTTAAACCCTAAGAATAAGATAGTTTTCCTTTTCTGTTTATGTTTTATTTAAGTTTCCCTCTATTCAGATGATGAACGCACTGACTGACTATACCACCCAACACAAAATAAGAGTAAGGGGACTTTCTCCTTTTGTCAAGTGACCCCACTGTCCTATTAAGAAAGGACTTTCATAGCAGCCTTAATACTCCTCTTACCAGAGCAGGCAAATTCTATACTCATCTGCCACAGATTCTTGTAACAGTGGGCAAGTTCCTTAATCTCACCTGGTCCTACTTCCTAGCTGAAAAAATGGAGATTATTTGCCCTACTTGCCATTCTAAAATGTTTCAGAAAGCAAAGATCCCTCTTATTATAACTCCTGTCCCATTGCCTACCAAGTTCTACTTATTACTTGTCTTTTTTTTTATAAAGGAGTCATATTTTTGCTTAGTCTCAATTACAGAAAATAACCAGTATTACCACAAATATGACTTTGCTTTTGATTATTTTAAATATACCATGCTGTATTACTGTGGATAAATGTACATTTTGTCCCTAAAAGCTCAAGGAATATCTACAGCTAATTTCAGAGACTCCAAGGAGTGGGAATTACTGCAGTAGGTGATTCCACGTTTCTGTATACCTATAGACATCAGGTAAGGGTATTCCCCTAAAAATAAATACTACCATTTTAATTTCAATCTTATTTAGATTAAAATTTTGCCTGAAAAGAAAACTGGCCAGTATTTTAAATTAAAAAAAAAAGGCAAGCTATTTTAATGCTAGCCTGAAGTGATTTGTTAACTCCAATAAGAACTGACACCAAAACATACCATATTTGAGAAACATGTTTTTAAATATTCAAAGGGGGGAAAAAAATCTAAAAAAAAAAAAAAAAGCCCTGTATCCAAGGCATTAACAAGTATCAGTCTAGCAGGAAACTATTTAGTGCTTTTAGTGTTACTTCTCTTTTACAATTTTGCTCTAACATTGTTTTATTGATATATGCCAATTAAAAGAAAATCAAGATTAAAGCTAGCATATGGGGATTTAGTACTTTTTCTAGAGAATACAAAATTAACTACCTATGTGTGGTCCCATATTTAGATGTAATGAATATGGCTCCCTGCAATCTTACGTTGAGAATAAAAGAACACAAGGGAACTTAACATTTACGTGAAAGAAAAGGTCACAGTGGCGGGTTTTTGAGGGTGGGATTTGGGGTAGGCATGGGAGGAAGTAGATAAAATGTAACAAATAATAATATTAAAAGGTAAAAGAGGAACAAAGTAAACAGGTTATATTCTCCTTTCCTTTTAATTTCCCCTTAATTGCAGAGGCAATCTATGTTAATTTATCTAGATTTTAAAGAAAAAGAAATGACTCTATACAGTAACACTAAATCCAGAGAGCTAGGGCAGTGACATGAAGGCACAAAAGTCAAAGATGAAAGGGAAAGCATGGACCAATTGTCATAAGACCACATATCTCTGCATCAACAGATTCACACCATTGGCCCCCTAGCAAAACTATAATAAACAAGCAAGTTTTACAATCCATCTAAATGCAAACACAAATCTGAAATATAAAAGTCACAAATCCATACTTCATATTTTCATGACATCACACATGATTTCATAAAGCACTTTTGAGAAATCATCTGCAAAATAAGCCTTTACCAGAATCTTCTAATAATTAGAAACCAGGGAGAATTAGATAAACTCAGAAACACACTTTTTAAAAAAAGCAAGTTATTGGGCATTTTTCTCCTTACTTGTTAAGTGTAAGACATATCCACTATTCTCAATGTAAAGATAAATAGTCCATAAAAAACAGCTAAAATATAAATGTTTCAAAAGGATTTTTCTCCATGTAGCAACTGTGCATTTCTGAAATAATTAGGTCTTTCTGCTGTATGGAGATTGGTACTGTAACTTCTTAACCCTAAGTGACAGGTGTTTCTATCTTTCATACTTCCTTTTGGTCTCAAGGAATATATAGCGTATTTCTCTAAAGCTAACACCTCACACCCTCCCCATCTGTGCTTTCCACCTGTCTTAACTCCTGCAGATATTATTATACACAGATTAGGAGCTCTGAAGACTCTTCTCCTGTCCAAAGTCTACTTACTCAGTTTCTATCTACACTCACCTCCATGTTTTCTGTTTCTATTCCAAGAGCATGTAACTATTTTCAGTCCCAACACCCTAACACCAGATGCCAAAGAACTGTTTCTTACTTAATAGCCTCCCATATTCATCTCCCATTTCACAGAATTCCCATAGCCATTAACTATGCTTGTATCCACAATCTAACTCCTTGACAATACAATATTCAGGTACTGTTACTTTGGTGTTCCTGTCTCTGTATCTGGTAGGATAGAGCTTACTGGGGTTTTTTGTTTGTTTTTTTAATAGTCTTCAAGGAATCTGAGTAATGAGCAGGCACTAACCTGATTCTTTGAGATCTTTTAAGTTTGCAGACAACCTGAAACATTCCAACACGGAAACCTCACACCTATTCTCTACTTTCTAGGTGCCTTTAGCCTAGAAATCAGGTCATCTTTAACATTTTTTATGTGAGTGAGTGCGATTTCATACTGCTACTAATTACACAGTGGTAAAGTGATGTGCACAATATAGGTACTCAGATAAACATGAGACGAAACAAAGAACTCTGATTTGATTTGGAGTTCCTCAACTGTCCTAACAGTTCTTAAAACATGCAGAACAATCAAGTAATTTAATGGATGAAAGTTAAAAAAAAAAGTTCAAGGGGGCTCATTTTCCATTTGTTTCAAATCAATGTCTTCAGACCTAATGTTGCCTGACCAATCAAGGAAGTAAGCTGAAGAATGAGTTTGCAATTTATATATAACCGTCACTACTCACTTAGAACGTAATGAGAGGGAGGTACCTTAAGGTCTGAAGAAGATGCTAAAGCAAGATCCATCTCCCTGCTCTAAAATCCTTTCCTCTAAAAACCATATCCAAACTAAACCTCTTTTAAAAATTAAGACACACATAAAGAGCACAGCTATATGATACATGCACAAGTCATTCAGGCTGACAAAAAAATGCTAAGAGAACTGAGAAAACCAAAAGGTCAGTGGGAACTAAATCTGCCAAAGAAGCCTTATGAAAATGGTCTGTGTTGCCTAACAGACCCTGAAGGAGGGATCATATTTTGACAGAGAGGCAGAAAAAGGTGTGACAGGGAGGTGCAAGAACCAGACTATGGGGACTCCTACAGAGGGGAGAGCCAAGGCAGCTGATCATTTGGGGTTATATATGGACTCCCGAATGTCAGGCTAAAGAGCATTGAGTTCTATAAATAACTTGGGGAACCATCAGTAGAAAGTGGCTAGGATATAATGTAATTAAACCAATACTTTAGGGCTAGCCTTAGCAGTATGTAATACAGAAATCAGGGAGTAGGGGAAGGAGTAACAATGACATGGGGACCAATTAAAAGTGCTAATAGTTGGAGATATGAAGTTAGGGTTGTCTTTTCTGAGAAAATGGCTGTATCTTAGGAAAGAAACTGAGTGACTGAAGTGAAATAGTTTAAGTACTGCTATGAGGCCAAAGGAATTCCAAGAACAATAAACCAGTATAATTATCGTAAGTATGCAGTTCAGATTAAATATTTCCATCTCTATGCATATACCAATAATAACAGAAAAAAAAGTATCTATTTAATGTGGGTCTTCCCCTTTAGACTATCAGCTTGAGAGGTGTGATGGTTAATTTTATGCATCAATCTGACTGGGCTAAGGGATGCTGGGATAGTTGGTAAAACATTATTTTGGGGTGTGTCTGTAAAGGTGCCTGAAGATTTGAATCAAAACAACTAGCATCTGAATGATAGACTAAGTAGTAAAGATCACCTTCCAAATGTAGAAGGCCTGAATAAAAGGGAACTGAACAAAAAAGGCAGAGGAGGGGAAAATTCGCTCTGCTAGAGCCGGGGCATCCATCTTCTCCTGCCCTTGGCTATCTGTGCTCCTGGTTCTCAGGCCTTAGGACTCAGACTGGGAGTTAAAGCATTGACTCCCCTGGTTCTCAGGCCTTTAGGCGTGGACTAAAATACCACTGATTTGTACAGTGAGGAAAACAAGGAATACAAAAACACTCCCTGCACTGAAAATATGGAATCATCAGGAAGCATCTACTCATTCAACTAAGCCAAGTAGTTATGAAAGTTTAAAAGTAACAGTTTTAACAGATGTGTCTTTTCTTATGCCATTTATCTTCCTGTCTATATAAGTTATTAATGTCAGTCTTCACCGAACAACTACAAAATAAGGACTGAACCAGTGCTATAATATACTCATTTTCATTGCATCCACATTCTCTGGACATTGTCTCTCAAACCTAGTTTCTTGCCAGTTCATCATTATCCAACCTTTACATTTTCTATGAGCATAGAAAATAAGGACCTGATCTAGTACATTCTTGCTAACCTCTTAAGCACTAGTTCAAATTACCCTGGCCTACTGCTAACAATTCCAGCCACATTGCTCTCTTTTGTTTAAATTCTTTTTAATATTCCCATACATTAATATTTATTTGAGCCATTCATAACAGCACAACTTGGCCATTCATAAGAGATACATATTCTTAAAATTATAGATACCCATTCTTGCCATCCTTAACCAGATCCAAACTACCATGGATCAAAGAAATTACCTACAGGCAATTCTTGCTTATCTTTTCCAAAACTCTTTTCCTTCCTGCTTCTCATTACAATCATGCCATGTTGGCTTCTGTTCCTCTTTATGTTTTGTTCTGGGTGTGTTTGTCTGTTGGGGTTAACAATTCATTTACAGCCCTTAAGAAAGGCACTTCCTTCTCCCCTCTCCTCCTGAATTACCAGATTCCAACATCAGGACACTCTCAACCACAACATAACCCCTCTATTCTCAATTTAAATTCCTCAGAAGTCACCAATCCTTCCGGTACTGCCTTCATTTGTTGATTACTTCTGGAAGCTGTAGGCATTTGAACTAACTTGAGTCTTAGACACTGTAACCTTTAACCTCAAACTGTCAGAACTTACTAAGCTTTATCTTATTAATGGAAATAGAACAAATAATGCAAGACAGGTTCAACTATACTTTAATTCATGGTTAATTCTTCAGCCTTTCTGAAAAAGAACTAGACATCAAAGTAAATGTGGGTTACCTTCTGGCTTTCTATTAATTCTTGGTAAAATGTCTGCTGTGTTAACTATCATTCTCCTTAAGCTTCTCCTGCCCATATTTGTGAATGTAATGTGTGGCCTTCATTTTATTTTGAATACAAAGCTCCTAGAATTTAGGATCTAAACCTGATTTATCCTGCCATCAAAAATTTAAGAGTATCAATCTATTTCCTTCTCTTGCAATTTCACATTTTATGAATCTGCAATTCAGATTTTAAAAGGTCAGTAACACATAATCTTTACCTGTAATCTTTTGGATTTACAAACCATAGAAATACCTTTGAAATGGCTTGGGATCCAGAGCATTTTTGCTAAAGAAAGACACTCAGTGTGGCTATTTGGTTACTGCAGGAACTGGAGAATCAGGTTTAATAAAGAAAATAGAGGGGGGTAGGTGAAATAGGTAAAGGGAATAATGAAGCACAAAAATCCCAACTGTAGTATAAATTAGCCAAGGAAATGAAATTATAGCCTAGGGAATATTGTCAGTGATACTGTGATATCACTGTATGTTGACAGAGAGTAACAACACTTAACTAGGGTGAGCATTTAATAACGTAGGTAACTGTCAAATCACAATGTTGTACATCTTAAACCAATACAACATTGTACATTAACTATACCTCAGTGAAAGAAAAGAAAAAGAAAAAAATAAGATAGACACTGTAGAAATACACCAGCTAGAAACCTAAGTACAAATAGAGAATAGACTGACTTCTCCATACTGACAACTTAGACATGAAGCAACTGGGAAAAGACCCATAGTTTTAGCTCTGGGTATGGTGATTAGAGAAATAATTCTGATAATGTGACAATTTCAAATTTTAGATATTAATTCAACCTTTTACTTCATCAACTTTCCCCAGAATTGTTCAACCTTTTTAGACTGGCTGATTTCCTTCTTTACAATTTCACAGCCCTGGGAAGGGCATTAACAAGCTTGTTAATAAAACTGAATCAAATTAGGAAAAAAAAAGAAAGTAAGTATTAGAAATCTACCTTGAAAGACAAAGCTCGCAATCCCATGTGTTTAGTTACAATTATCAAGAACCTGTTCAAACAAGTTGGGGAGTGGTGGTGGAGTAGCTCATTCTACACCAGTTCTGTATCTTTTTGATGCCATAGATACCCCCACCTTTAGTAGTCTGATAAAGCCTGTAGATCCCTTCTCAGAATATTTTAAATACATAAAATAAAATACACAGCATTGTACTGTACATGAACTCAATTATAGGGAAATTCAGCTACCATAAAAAAATCAATTTTGATACAGTAATATACATGCTCTTTATTAATCCATTACATAAGAAGATACTGGGCAGGTCTAATTAGTACTATAATTTTGTAGTGATGAGTGTAAAGAATATTTTGAGATAACCTGCAGCAATAATGTGATATGGAAGTATCTGCTTTCTATGGCTGACAAAACCATAGATAGGTACTGCTTGCTAAAACTAGTGAGAGTTTCTTGCCTACATTTATAATGTAAAGAAATACAGATCTTCCTCAATTTGCAATGGGGTTGCATCCTGATAAACCCATCTCATGTGGAAAATATCTTTAGTTGGAAATATATTTAATACACCTTACCTAACTTAAAACAGGCTCAGAACACTTATATTAGCCTATAGTTGGGCAAAATCATCTAGTACAAACACTATTCTATAATGAAGTGTTTAATATCTCATGCAATTTACTGAATCCTGTACTGAAAGTAAAAAACAGAATAGTTGTTCAGAGTATGGGCTGTTTAGCCTCATGAATGCATGGCAGCCGGCCACTGCCGCCCAGCATCACAAGAATATCAGACCACGTTACCACTAGGCCCGGGAAAAGATCAAAATTCAAAATTACAAGTATGGTTTCTACTGAATGCATGCATATCGCTTTCACACCATTGTAAAGTAGAAAAACCCTAAACTGAACCACAGCAAGTTAAGTCTTACCAGAATTAGTTAGCAGTTCATGAAAATAAAAAAGTAATTTTTGCTATCCAAATTCACCAACATCTTGGATGGTTCCCCACTAGGTTAAGAACCCCTGCTCTAAACCGATTTTTAAAGTAAATACAGCTGTAGAATAAGATTTAAAACCAGGGCACATGTTTTATTCAGCAATATTGTCAACTAAGTTGACTCATTATCCTTTACCCTAACCCTCCTCTAGACTACTACTAATTCTTTTGCTCACAGTATCAATCCTATGATGCCTGAATTATGCTGTAACATTTTCATAGTCCTCTCATTTCTTACCCTTTGCCTTCAAAGATACATCAGTGTTCCTTAACCTGAAAAATTGTAACAGAAAAAAATGTTTTCATCCGTATCACTATCAACTACTAAAGCTACTATTCATTTATTTATTCAATATTTATGGTGGCTAACAAGACTAAGCCAAATAATTACTGCTCCAACAGTTTATAGCACAGTGTGAAGGCCAGTAATTAACACATGTGAGTGAAGTAAAGACCAGCAATGAGAGGGTACAAACTATGGGGACTCTATCTTTTAGAGGGAGACATTAGAGAAAGCTTCTCTGATGACAAAGTATTACTAATTCTTGAAGCATAAAGGGAAGTTGGCCAGGTGAAGGTGTTAGCAGTGTGCCTAAAGCTTTGTGTTCATAAGAAACTAAAAGTAGCCTTCATGACTGGTACACAGGGAGACTAGATCACCTTGTTTTCTTGCTCACCAGTTAACTTGTTGAAAACTTTATATTTGCCACCTTACTCGAATTGTTTTCTTGGTTCCCAGTAGAATGGTTATCATTCTCATCATACTACCCAAAACTGTATTTCAAAGATCACAGATGATCTGACTTTTTTGTCAGTCCTGTTGTCACTGCTTTAAAATTGCTAGCATTTCTTAAAATAGTCACTGCCTCTGCAAAATAGTCGCTAACTACCCCCAACAGCTCAATACAGTGGAGTGTCAAAACCTTGGCACAGTATTTCTCAAAGTGTGGTCCTAGGGTATTCAGCAGAAATTATCTGGAGTACTTGTTAAAAATACAGACCCTTGGGCCCCACTCCAGAATTGGTCTAAGAGAAATCTGGGGGTGAGATGGTAAAACCTGCATTTTTAAATGAGTGCTGTAGGTTATTATGCATGGTTGATGCCTGCGAAGTGCTAAGAAAGAAGAAGGATTCACTGGATGCCTTACTAGGATCCCATTCACGTGATCAATCAGTATGTAATCTCTCTGTGGTTCAGGAAGCTGTTTGGATCAGGAAACTGTTTGGAGCTCACGTGCATGGCATATGATCAAAAAGAATTTAAGCTTCATAACATTTTTGCCTGTTCAACTGTAATGTGTCCAGGTATCTTCAACTGTGCCTGGCACAAAATAGGCATTCATATTAT
>JAVSCE010000191.1:0-43020 GCA_032199065.1 Smutsia gigantea
TTTCTTTCTAAAGTTTAATTCTAGTTTAATACCTTTATGATCCGAGAAGTTGGTTGGTAGAATTTCAATATTTTCGATTTTACTGAGGTTCTTTTTGTGGCCTAGTATGTGGTCTATTCTGGAAAATGTTCCATGCACTTGAGAAGAATGTGTATCCCGTTGCTTGTGGGTGTAGAGTTCTGTAGATGTCTGTTAGGTCCATCTGTTCTAGTGTGTTGTTCAGTGCCTCTGTGTCTTTACTTATTTTCCGTCTGGTTGATCTGTCCCTTGGAGTGAGTGGTGTGTTGAAGTCACCTAAGATGAATGCATTGCTGTCTATTTCCTCCCTTAATTCTGTTAGTATTTGTTTCACAAATGCTGGCGCCCCTGTTTTGGGTGCATATGTATTTTAAATGGTTATATCTTCTTGTTGGATTGACCCCTTTATCATTATGTAATGTCCTTCTTTATCTCTTGCTACTTTCTTCATTTTGAAGTCTATTTTGTCTGATACAAGTAGTGCAACACCTGCTTTTTTCTTTTTGTTATTTGCATGAAATATCTTTTCATCCCTTCATACGAATCTGTGTATATCTTTGGTTTGAGGGTGTGAGTTTCTTGTGACACATATGACTCGGGTCTTGCTTTTTATCCATTCTGTTCACTCTGTGTCTTTTGATTGGTGCATTCAGTCCATTTACATTTAGGGTGATTATTGATAGGTATGTACTTATTGCCATTGCTGGCTTTAGATTAGTGGTTACCAAAGGGTTCAAGGGTTGCTTCTTTACTATCTAACAATCTAACTTCACTTTCTTGTTAAGTTATTGTAAACACGGTCTGATGTTTCTTTATTTCTCTCCCTTCTTATTCTTCCTCTCCATTCTTTCTATACTAGGTGTTTTATTCTTTGCCTTTAGTTAGTATTTGGATGGTCTGCTTTCTTTGCTATGATTTATTTTCTCTGGTGACATCTTTTTAGCCTTAGGGTGCTTCCCTCTAGAGCAATCCATTTAAGATATCCTGTAGTGGTGGTTTATGAGAGGCAAACTCTCAACTTTCATTTGTCTGGAAATTGTTTAATCCCTCCATCATATTTAAATGATAATCGTGCTGGATACAATATTCTTGGTTCGAGGCCCTTCTGTTTCATTCCGTTAAATATATCATGCCATTCTCTTCTAGCCTGTAAGGTTTCTGTTGAGAAGTCTGATGGATTTTCCTTTGTAGGTGATCTTTTTTCTCTCTCTAGCTGCCTTTAATACCCTGTCAACATCTTTGATCTTTGCCATCTTAATAATTATGTGTCTTGGTATTGTCTTCCTTGGGTCCACTGTGTTGGGATCTATGAGCTTCTGTGGACTGCGAGACTACTTCCTTCCCAGCAGGGAAAGTTTTCAGCAATTGTTTCTTCAAAGGCACTTTCTATCCCTTTCTCTCTATTCTTCATCTGATACTCTAAATCTAGAATATTGTTCCTTTTGGATTGGTCACACAGTTCTCTTAATATTCTTTCATTCCTAGAAATCCTTTTATCTCTCTCTGCCTCAGCTGCTCTGTACTCTTGTTCTCTGTTTTCTATTCCATTAACAGTCTCTCGCATCTCATCCATTCTGCTGTTAAGCCCGTCAATCGCTTGTCTGATTTCTGTATTGTCTTTCCTCAGTTCCCTCACTTCCTCCCTCAGCTCTTGCACATTTCTCTGTAGGTCCATCAGCATGGTTATGACTTTTATTCTAAATTCTTTTTCAGGGAGGCTGTGCATTTCCATCCCTTCAGACTCCCTCTCTGGGGTTGTCTGGTTGATTTTGGTCTGAACCATATTCCTCTGTCTTTTCATGGCTGTATAATTTGGTCACTGATAGTTGCCACGTATGTCAGCTGGGCTCTTTAAGACTTTAAAAAGAGAAGAAAAAAAAAGAGAAAAAAAGAGAAAAAAAGAAAGGAAAGAAAGAAAAGAAAAAACAAAAACAAAACAAAACAAAACAAAACAAAAACAAAAAGAAATGCCCACCGGACGTAGATTCTGTGGGAATGCTCTAGGTGGCGCTATTGCCCCACTATTCCACAGCTGTGACTGTGCCGCTCCGCAGGGCCCTTTATCGCTCTGGCAGGGGTGGGAACGAATAGGAGGCTGTTGATCTCAGTGAGAAGTGTTAAGTATGGCTACGCTTCCTCAGTCGCCAGCTAAGGCGTCTGAAACTCCCCAGGACTCCCAGCCTGCTGGGCTGAGTGTGCTGGGGCGATCCGGCTCCTCCGCTGGGCTCCTGTCTCTTTAAGACCGCTGAGGAAAGCGTGCACTTTTTTTTTCCTTCCCGGAGCCGGCTGCAAGCAGCCCTGGCGCGTTCCCCGCTCAGATCCTGCCCCTTTGTCTCTCCAATCTCTGCTGCACTGCGCAATGTGGGTCAGCGCTCCCCGCGCAGATCCCCGGGGCTGGCTACTTCGCGGGGTGCACTTCCACTCCCTCCCGGCTCTGGATCCTCTCCTCCCGCCGGTGCGCTGGGGTGGGGGAGGCTCGGGTCCCGCCGGGTCGCGGCTCCGTATCTTACCCGCCTCTTGGGGTGCCGAGTCCTCTCGGGTGTAGCTGCACGCTGTGCGCTTTCCTGTGTATTCTCGTCTCTCTTTTAGGAATAGATGTATTTTCTGTGTTTTCGTAGATAAATATAGTGTTGGGAGGAGATTTCTGCCGCCCTGCTCACACCGCCATCTTCCCGGAAGTCCTGATCTGTTTTTATAATTGTAGAATAAAATGTTTTCTTCAGTGTCACACTGAAGTAAATAGAGATCAGATAATTAACAGGGTCACATCATGCATAACCTTAATTTCCATTTACATTCTTGATAAGAACGATGAAAGGTTTTTACCTCAGTCTTTGTTGAATGTACACAGATTTATTTTTTATTCTACCACATTGAGAATTTGTTTCTTAAATATGTGAGTCTATTAATGATATTGTCAAAGTGCTCAGACTTTAAACTGTTATTTTAAAAGATTAAGATTCTTGTTTGCTATCATACTATATATTTTTTCTAAAAATTTACCTAGTAGTTATCTTTAATTTTTTTAACCTCTGGGTGCATATCTTTATTTAAACTCATTTATGCTAATCATTATACTTCTAGTTCTAATTCTAAAGCTCTTTCATTTCACAAGAACAGTTCTACTCTCAATAACTTCAACTTGTTATTTCCCCTTATCTGACTTTAGCATTTATAGTAATACCTAACTTTGTAAAACAATCTGGAAATGTCCCATTTTTATCAGTGATTTTTTTTCAGGTAATGGACTTTTGTCACTGTGAAATTTCAAAAATGTATTTAGACAGTTTTTAAAGATTCTTAAAGATTCCCCTCTTCTATTCTATATTTATATTTGTCATTCTCATAGGTTTTTTTATGTTTTTATTATAAAGGTTGAGCCATATAAAATTGCTACTTTTATATATTAAAAATGGCCAAGTATTAGCTATTTCAAATAGTTCAGCCTACTATATAAGTATCATTAAATAACCTAATTATGCTATTATCTTCATGTTGTTAAATTTTACATAAATGGCTTCTTAGTGTATTGTCAACTTGGCTTTTCCATAAAAGTCATTTTTGAGAATTAATTATTTTGAGGTCTGGTTCATTCACTTTAGCTGCTCTATTAATATTCCATTTTATTAATAAAAGCACATATGGTTTATTTCTTCCCAAACTGTGAGTTAGGTTGTTTTCTCTTTTTATAATTTATGCAATTCTCTAGTTAGCATATTGGAAGTGTCTTCTTGTACACTTTTATTTTACTTATTCCTTTCCAATCTGGAAATCTCTTTTTTCTTGTGGTTTTCAGCAGCTTGATATTGGTATATCTAGGTATGGGTCTCTTTGAATTTATCCCTTACAGATTTCATTGAGCTGCTTGGATGTGTAGATTAAAGGTGTTCATCAAATTTGGGGAGGTTTTGTTTTTTAAAAATTGCTCATTTCTCTGTCTCTTCTGGGATTTCCTTTATGTTTGCATTGGTACAGTTGATGGTGTGCCACAGGTCTCTGAGGATCTGTTTATTTTTCTACATTCCCTTTCTTTCTAGTCCTCAGAGTAGATAATTTCAGTCGACATATCTTCAAGTTCACTGATTCTTTCTTCTGCCCGTTTACATGTGTTGTTGAGCTCCTCTAATCCATTTTTCAGTTTTATGATTTCTGTCTCTTTAGTCATATTCTCTATTTGCTGAGGCATCATTGTCATTCTCTGCTTTAGTTCTTTAGGTATGGTTTCCTTTAGTTCTTTGAACATATGTAAAATAATTGATTTAATATTTTCATCTAAGAAGTTTAATGTATATTCGGCCCAATTTCTATGGTTGCTCCCCCTACACTCCCGTGTGTACCAACCATACTTTCTTGTTTCATAGTGTATCACAATTTTTGGTTGAAAACTGGACATTTTAAATAATTTAGTGTAGCAAATCTGGAAATCAATTTTCTCATGTAACTAATTTTGTTGTGGATGTACTTATTATAATGTGAATGTACTGATTCTTTGCAGTCATTACCTCTTTTCTGAATATACAACTATGAGGTCTTTTGGGTATGACTCATGTCTATTTCCGTGATTAATTCATATAAATTAGACCTATTTTTGCCATGAATATTTTTTCAAACAAGAATCTCTTTGTGAAACACTTATTCCAATGAATATCTGTTGCTAAAAAATTGGCAACTAGCAAAGGAATGAATAAAATCCATTCTTATCACAGTGTCCTTGAAATATTTTATTATACTCCTTCCCAAAATCAAAATCAGAGTTCTCTTCTTTGGAATGGATGATTCACATTAACTCTAGGTCTTTAGAGAAATTTTTCTAAAATTTTTTGGGAAATTCCCTCAAATATGAATTCTATAATAGAGGATACGATTGTTTATGTTCAGACTCCAAAATTTAGAACTAAAGTGGTTTTTAAAGGTTACAATATCCAGCCCTTGTATTTTATAAATGATAAAGTAGATTTCATTACCCCACTGCAACAGTGCTTTCCTTTAACTTTTATTAGAACATAGGAAGTGAATTCTAATTCATCAGCATCAAAAGGTACCCCTTCACTTCTACACCCTGGTCTGACTACCCTCATCTTTCACCTGAATGGCTATAATAGCCTAACTGGTCTCATTGCTTCTACCCTTGTCCTCTTCCATTTTATTCTTAACACATTTGAATATACCTGAGATCATATCATTCCTCTACTCTAAACCCTCCAGTAACTTCCTATTTCACTTAGAATGAAAACCAAAGTCCTTAAACAAAATAGCAGCAGACTCAGAGACTCCATGAAGGAACTAGTGGTTACCAAAGGGGAGGGGTATGGGAGGGCAGGTGGGGAGTGTGGGAGAAGGGGATTGAGGGGTATTATCTTTAGTACACATGGTGTGGGGGATCAAGGGGAAGACAGTGTAGCACAGAGAAGGCAAATAGTGAATCTGTGGCATCTTACCACACTGACGGACAGTGACTGCATTGGGGTATGGGTGGGGACTTGATGATATGGGTAAGTGTAGTAACCACATTGTTTTTTCATGTGAAACCTTCATAAGAGTGTATATCAATAATACCTTAATAAAAAAAACCAAAGTCCTTAAAGATAGGCTACAAGACTTTTTAACAATTCAAACCTTATGCCCCCCACCCACCAGCCAGTTACTTGTCAGACCTAATATTCCAGTAGCCTCTCCTCCTTTATTCTGCCCCAGGTTGCTGGCTGCTTGCAGTTACTCTAACAAGACAAGCATATTGCCTCAGGATCTGTGCACCCACTGGCTCCTGTCAGAAATATTTTGCCCCTACAAATATACATAGTTCATTCCCTTTTCCTTGTCAATACCACATTTGCAATAAGGCCACTGTTGACATACCATCCAAATTCAAACCCAGCCATGTTCTCCAAACTGCTCTAATTTTTCCATTTTACAGAGCATTTATCATATTCTAATATACTGAATAAATTGTACATTTATTATGTCCATCTAGTTGCTGGAATGCAAACTCCATAAAAACAAATATTTGTTTGCCTGGGGTTTTTTGTGTGCCTGTTTTGTTGACTAATGTATCCCTGGAACCCGTGAATGTGCCTAACACATGATAGGCTCCCAATAAATACTGTTAAATGAATGAATGTATAGACCAATAAAGCCACCTTGACAATTTAAAGCTATGATTCAGGCTTTGACAAAAATCACAGCATATTTTTGCTGTTTTTCTTTTATGATAGATCTTTAAGAATCACAAGTGATTATTCTTTATTTTTTAGAACTTTTCTTTTCTGGGTCTTTTGAGGTAAAGCAATTAACAGTGGGGTATTGTAGATTCAGTCTGTAGAGCTGGAGCATCAGGTATGAAGGATGCAAGGAGGAGAAGGGCTGGGCGTAGGTGGGGTTAGGTGAAAGTGAAATAAAAACAGGAGACACATCCAGGTTCCTTCATTGTAGGCAGACAACATTACCTTTTAACTCAGAAAGAAAATTCATACCTTCCCTGTTTGTCTTCCCAACTCCCTAAACAAAAGCACATAATGACTTAACTAGAGAGCAGTTTGATGAACTAAGAGAAAATTTGAAAAATATTTGATTTGGGGAGGTGGCTTCTGGAGAGAGACCACAGGTTGGGTCAACAAATAAGCTGATTAAAGTATTCACTTTGACTTAAGTCCCTCAATGTCTGTGGAGATAACCATGATTATGATTGTTACAAAGTGGAATTAGCAAAATATATACTGGTCTGTAAGAATTTGAAAGGACTATAATATAAACATGATGAAAAGTGTGATAACTAAAGGAATTTCTTTTGAATATATACTTCGTAAACTGAGAAGTGCATTATAAATATACATATATTTTTCAGGTTTAGAGCAATTTGTTGGGAGAATGCAAGATTTTAGATTATACCAAGTGGCGCTTACAAACAGGTAAGCAGATGTGGTACTGTAATGCTCAAGAAGGGTACAGATAAATGCTGAATTCACTTAAATAAGAGTAGCATTTTTCATTTTTACAGCATTTAGCAAACATCACCCAATTAATGTTTACGATGTTTGCCTTGGCTTAGCCTGTGGCTGTTACTCGCTAATACTACTGGATTGGGTAACTACTTTTAATGTGAAATTGATCAAACTCTTTACAAAGGATTTCCTCTAAATAAACTAGATTTTGAACAAGTTGTATTACAGAATTTGGGGTATATTTGTTTAAATGTTCTATGTATTTTCCAATACTTAAGAAACTGCTATATCTGCCTATTCAAATTGATTTGTTGAATTTATATATACTAGAAAATGTGGAACAGTGAAAATGATTAATTATTTTGCTATATGGGAAAAAATCTCAAGAGACTGGGCTATTAGACTTGAACACAAGAAGAGTCAGTCACTTGAAGTATTGTTATAAATTTGTCTATTTCTAGTGGACAAATAATAATATAGACTTAGACTAGCTTTAATGAAGTGTTTCTCATCTTGAGAATAAGTGGGGAAATATTTCTTAGGGGTTCTTAAAGGCATGTAGATTTCCCTTCTGTTCAGGAAAGTTCAAGTGAAATTCTGCCTAAGATATCCTTCGAAGTATCCATCTGAAGTTATGATTTGATGATATAATAGTATATTGTTATATGGATGAATTGATCTTACCTCTATGAAAAATCAAAATGAAGGATTTGTATTCTTATTTTTTTCAAGGGAGATGTAGATTAGTGTGGTTAAGTTTCCTAATTTGAGAATTGTGGTAAATTTGAGAAGCTCTGCTCTTGAGGTTCCCCTATGGTCAATGCTGTGTTCATTAGCAATATAATAAACATTCTCTATTAGGCTATATAATTAAGAGATGCCTGAATAAATGGAACCCATTACTGGGGACATTTACTACCACCAGCCTCACTATCTTTTAAATCACTTTCATCTAAAATTCTAAAGAGCAGTATCGCAGTAACTTTTGGGGAATAAAATTTTTCCTGGCAGTGGTGGGGACAAAGCTTTCATTGGACAGTCAGTTTAGGTCCCATTCAAAACCTGATATCAGTTAAAAAATATTCATGAGGTTTTAAGAAGAAGGTGTGATTTCATGTGATTTAGTGAGTGGAAAGGCAGCCCTGCTCTCTTCTATTGCCCCACTGAGGTCTGAGAGAAGCCTGGTCTCTCTGCTTAGACCTGGGTTACTGGTGTTGGCTTCTAGAAATGTCTGGAAGGATGTTATGTGGAAGCATGCCTAAAAATAGAATGACTAATTTTGATCTAGAAAAGGTATATTGCCCTTAATGGAAAAGTTAAATATTTTTTCCTGGATTTGGCATTCTTTGACTGTTGGCAGCTGCCACATGAATCTGAAGCCATTGAATCTGTACTGATGAGTCACAGGGCACCATTGACAAATGGTCATGGCCTCAGTCCCTTAACCTAAAACAGCAGCAGATAAAATGATACTTGTTTCTTTATTTCTTTCGCATGGATGTACTGGAGACCCCATCTATTACTCTCATTATTTTCAATTATGTTCACTCTCAGTTGTAAGTCAGTTTAGCAACATAAGTGAATGTCACCTTTCTTTGTATCACAAATAAGCATGGCAAAACACTATGATGTTTAAATAAATATCTCAGTAATTGGACAAGGGTTTGCACATGCTCCTCAATGTAAAAAGTGAACACTTAAGCATTTACTGTTTTTGATAGCCAATTTATTAAAATGAATAGTTTATTTAGCCAGGATTGAGTTTGATTTTATGTTCTATTTAGAAAATTATTATAGCTATACATGGATACCAATCAAGACATTAAAATAATGATATTTATTTTTATTGACTCTTGGAAGTTCTATTGCTGTTGAGCTATTTGTCCTTGCCATCTGCCTTTTGACTCCCACAGAGAGATTCTGGAAGTTTTTTCTGGAGATCTGCTCAGATTGCATATCCAAGCACATTGCCGCTGCCCCGGAAGCCACCCTCGTGTCCACCCTTCAGTACAGCGGTACTGCATTCCCAATGATGCAGAAGACACCACCAATAATAGGGTGTTACGGCTGAATCCCAAAGCACATCCTCTTTCCTTCATCAACGATAATGATGTTGGTACTTCATGGATTTCACATGTGTTTACAAATGTTACCCAGCTTAATCAAGGAGTGACTATTTCCATAGATCTGGAAAATGGACAATATCAGGTAATTTGAAATAATGGGTTTGTTATTTTCCTGTGGCTGCCACAATATGCCACAAACTTAATGGTAACAAAATAAGTTTATTTTCTCAGTTATGAAGCTCAAAATGAAATCAAGGTGTAGGCAAGGCTACTGGGCCTCCAAGGGCTCTAGGGGAGAAAGCTCCCTGCCTCTTCCAAGTTCTGCTGGCTCCTGGTGTCACTTGGTCCATAGTGGCGTAACTCCGCTCTCTGCCTTTTCACATGGGCTTCTTCCTCGTTTCCCCCTGTGGCAACTCTTCCTCCTCTTTCTCTCATGAGGACCACCGTATATCCAGAATGATCTTATCTAAAGATCTTTAACTTAATTATATCTGCAAAGACCCTATTTCTAAATAAGGTCATATTCACAGGTACTAGGGTTTATTGCTTGAACATATCTATGTGGGGACACAATTCAACCTACAGCAATGTGAATTAAGCAACTGATCATTACTTCAGTGAAGTAGTGTATTATAATGTATGAAATAAAAATATTTTGAAGATATATGAGAACTATTTTTAGATGTTCGTATGAAAATCATATGAAGCATTGAAACTTTTTGTTATTAAGTAGCACAGATTAATAAAAACTGAGGTACTTATTCTAAGTAACTAGTTAAGAAGAACATATATGTAAATTATTTCATGGAAGTCATATATTTTTCCATGTCTTTATGTCAAACTTAATATTAATTGTCACTTTATAAAATCCTTAAGGGGATTGATATGCAGTTGTAGAATGTGTCGCTTTTATTATACGGCTATGAAGTTGTTGGGTATCCAATAAATATTTGATAATTATTATTATGGCAAAGTAAGATAGTCATTGAAATCTAACAATTCTATGGTGTGATTTACACTGTGTCAAACATAAAACTTCAATGACAATGACTAACTTATCCGTTTTTCAGATATTTTATATTATCATTCAGTTCTTTAGTCCACAACCAACAGCAATAAGGATTCAGAGGAAGAAGGAGGACCGCTTAGATTGGGAGGAGTGGCAATATTTTGCTAGAAATTGCAGTATTTTTGGAATGAAAAACAATGGTGATTTGGAAAATCCTGATTCTGTCAACTGTCTTCAGCTTTCCAAGTATGAATATTTTAAATATCTTTGAAGGCATTTAGGAGTTAATTTTGATAGACTAATGAGCTAATAATAACCAACAGGTAAGCTAACTCACTTCCTTCACCGCCAACTTTCTTGAAGCAAACTCTTCTAAGAGTCTTCCCTAAATTAAGTTTTAAACTACTTTTAAAGTTACCACGAAAGACTTCAGAGTGTCTCTAGTTTATGGCCTCTTTTGTGCCTTGTAATCTGATTATCAGATTATTTAGCAAGTTGCTTTATTAATAGAATCTTATTATGTCATCGAGGAAATATTTTACTATATTTTTCTATGATCCTGTATTGTTTGCATATGAAATATATGGGATATGTTTTTTTTCCCCAGAATGAAGAATTTGAGCCGTTACTAGTATTTTGTAGGAACATCTTAAGGTTGTGATTTGTTTTTTGTCAAAAAACAGGATGAAACGGCTTTCCATAATTTCAAATTTCTCTCATCAACAGTTTTACTCCGTATTCTTGTGGTAATGTCACATTTAGCATCCTAACACCAGGACCAAATCATCGCCCTGGATACAATGACTTCTATAATACCCCGTCTCTTCAAGAATTTGTAAAAGCCACGCAAATAAGACTTCATTTCCACGGACAGTACTATACAACTGAGACTCCGGTCAACTCCAGGCACAGATATTATGCAGTTGGTGAAATCACCATCAGTGGAAGGTAGTTGTTCATTTACCAAGGTCTCAACTGCTGTGTTTTCAACCAGATGTTTGTCATACTTATTAAAAAATACATTAAGAGTTTACAGCGATCCTGATTCCAAGCTTCATGTATTGAAATATTTTCTTATCCTAAGATTTTTAGGGGAAATTTATAGGTGAGTCTTTTCTGTATAGAATATCACATTGTTACGGAATCAATTTACAAAAACTACTGAGTTTAGAAGTTGTGATACCCTGAATCTGACTTAGAAATAATTTACAGAATACTTTGCTTGGCTTGGTCTGGAATATAATTTTCAAGTAATCTTGAAATCAAAGAGAAGGAACTAGATTTGGAGTTACAACTATAGAAGTAGATTCATCATTTTATGGGGAATATTTGTTTTCTCTTAGAGGAAAAACTAATATGCCTTAAGTAATTTATAAATATCTGACCCTAATTGAGAACATGGTTCACAATATTTAAAAATACGGATAGCTGAAGAACTTCCAGGGAGCCTACTCTCTAATATGGAAGTGGTACATATATAGACTTGATTTAGCATCAGGTTGTGCTAGAAGGATGATTAATCCTGTAAACAGGTACATCTTCAAAAACAGACCAGAATGTCCATCTATAAATGTTATTTGTTAAGTAAAAGCCTAATAAAAAAATATACTCTTAAATATTCACCATCTAATTTGGGAAAAATAAACAAAAATACTTGAAATGTGTTAATTTCATTTGTAGTTTATTCTCAACCTTATAATCTTAACCGTGTTTTGAATAGTCACAGTAAATGCCTTCCCTTGGCAAGTTTGCCACATGGCTGATACAAAAAAAACCTGTCCCTTTTCCTGATAGGCTTGAAAATTACTTCACAGCACAATGTGCTTTGGATATTCATGATAATGATGCCGCATCTAATATTTCAAGATTAACTAAAAACTTAAATATCCACATGATAAAAGGGAAATGCCTTTTTGGGTTGATTAACGTACTCATATTTCTTATTGGATCCACATGGTAGATATAGTCAGAGGCCCTTACATATATTCACAGTTGGGTTGACTCAGGAGTTCTCCGATGCTCGCATCCACAGATGTCAGTGTTGCGGTCATGCGCTTAGCTGTGACTCAGCAAGTCAGCCTTACCGATGCCTCTGCTCCCGGGAAAGCTTCACTGAAGGCCGTCATGTGAGTTCTCTCTCTGTCTGACTCATGGACATCTCTCAAAAAGCTGGGGGGTTGGGGGCAGTAGGGAGGAGAGTGGGTAGTGAATATAAATTCTTTGAAGTGAATTCTGTCTCTAAAAATACATCAATGTGAACCTAACATGTCAATTATTTCAGAAAAAAATTCGTAGAAAAAAAACCCAACAATAATGTTGAAAATTCTTATTTTTTTTTAATTTATTTTTTATTTCGGTATCGTTAATGTACAATCACTTGAACAACCTTACGGTTACTAGACCCGGTATTACCAAGTCACTGCAACATACCCCATTACAGTCACTGTACATCAGTGTAGCAAGATGCTATAGAATCATTACCTGTCTTTATAAATACTGCTTTTCCCATGTCCCCTGCCACTGCATTACGTGTGCTAATCATAATGCCCCTTTTCCCCCCTTATCCCTCCCTTCCCACCCATCCTCCCCAGTCCCTTTCCCTGTGGTAACTGTTAGTCCATTCTTGGGTTCTGTGAGTCTGCTGCTGTTTTTTTCCTATATTTTTTCCTTTGTTCTTATACTCCACAGATGAGTGAAATCATCTGATAATTGTCTTTCTCTGCCTGGCTTATTTCACTGAGCATAATACCCTCTAGCTCCATCCATGTTGTTGCAAATGGTAGGATATGTTTTCTTCTTATGGCTGAATAATATTCCATTGTGTATATGTACCACTTCTTTATCTATTCATCTACTGATGGACACTTAGGTTGCTTCCATTTCTTGGCTATTGTAAATAGTGTTGCGATAAACAGATGGATGCATATATCTTTTTCAAACTGGGCTGCTGCATTCTTAGGGTAAATTCCTGTAAGTAGAATTCCTGGATCAAATGGTATTTCTATTTTGAGTTTTTGAGGAACCTCCATACTGCTTTCTACAATGGTTGAACTAGTTTACATTCCCACCAGCAGTGTAGGAGGGTTCCCTTTTCTCCACATCCTTGCCAACATTTGTTGTTGTTTGTGTTTTAGATGTTGGCCATCCTCACTGGTGTGAGGTGATATCTCATTGTGGTTTTAATTTGCATTTCTCTGATCATTAGTGATGTGGAGCATCTTTTCATGTGCCTGTTGTCCATCTGAATTTCTTCTTTGGAGAAGTGTCTATTCATATCCACTGCGCATTTCTTAATTGAATTATTTACTTTTGTTAGTTGAGGGGCATGAGTTCTTTATATATTTTGGATGTCAACCCTTTATCTGACATGTCATTTATGAATATATTCTTCCAAACTGTAGGATCTCTTTTTGTTCTACTGATGGTGTCCTTTGCTGTGCAGAAGCTTTTCTGCTTGATATAGTCCACTTGTTCATTTTTGCTTTTGTTTCCCTTGCCCAGGAAGATATGTTCATGAAGAAGTCGCTCATGTTTATGTCCAAAAGATTTTTGCCTATGTTTTTTTCTAAGAGTTTTATGGTTTCATTACTTACATTCAGGTCTTTGATCCATTTTGAGTTGACTTTTGTACATGGGGTAAGACAGTAGTCCAGTTTCATTCTCTTACATGTAGCTGTCCAGTTTTGCCAACACCAGCTGCTGAAGAGGCTGTCATCTCCCCATTGTATATCCAAGGCGCCTTTATCATATATTAATTGACTGTATATGTTTGGGTTAATGTCTGGATTTTCTATTCTGTTCCACTGGTCTGTGGGTCTGTTCTTGTGCCAATACCAAATTGTCTTAATTACTGTGGCTTTGTAGTAGAGCTTGAAGTCAGGGAGCATAATTCCCCCTGTTTTATTCCTCCTTCTCAGGATTGTTTTGGCTATTTGGGGTCTTTTGTGGTTCCATATAAATTTTAGAACTATTTGTTCCAGTTCATTGAAGAATGCTATTGGTATTTTGACAGGGATTGCATTGAATCTGTAGATTGCTTTGGGTAGTATAGCCATTTTGACAATATTTATTCTTCCTAGCCAAGAGCATGGGATGGATTTCGACTTGTTAGTGTCCTCTTTAATTTCTCTTAGGAGTGTCTTGTAGTTTCCAGGGTATAGGTCTTTCACTTCCTTCGTTAGGTTTATTCTTAGGTATTTTATTCTTTTTGATGCAATTGTGAATGGAATGGTTTTCCTGATTCTCTTTCGGTTAGCTCATCATTAGTGTATAGGAAAGTTAACAAATTTCTGTGTGTTAATTTTGTATCCTGCAACTTTGCTGAATTCAGATATTAGTTCCTAGTAGTTTTGGAGTGGAGTCTTTAGGGTTTTTAATGTACAATATCATGTCATTTGCAAATAGTGACAATTTGACTTCTTCTTTACCAATCTGGATGCCTTGTATGTCTTTGTTTTGTCTGATTGCTGTGGCTAGAACCTCCAGTACTATGTTGAATAACAGTGGAGAGAGTGGGCATCCCCGTCTTGTTCCCGATCTTAGATGAAAAGCTTTCAGCTTCTCGCTGTTAAGTATGATGTTAGCTGTGGGTTTGTCATATATGGCCTTTATGATGTTGAGGTACTTGCCCTCTATACCCATTTTGTTGAGAGTTTTAATCATGAATGGATGCTGAATTTTGTCAAATGCGTTTTCAGGATCTATGGAGATGATCGTGTGCTTTTTGCTCTTCTTTTTGTTGATGTGGTGGATGATGTTGATGGATTTTCGAATGTTGTACCATCCTTGCATCCCTGGGATGAATCCCACTTGATCATGGTGTATGATCCTCTTGATGTATTTTTGAATTCAGTTTAATAATATTTTGTTGAGTAGTTTTGCATCTACGTTCATCAAGGATATTGGTCTGTAATTTTCTTTTTTGTTGTGGTCTTTGCCAGGTTTTGGTATTAGAGTGATGCTGGCTTCATAGAATGAATTTGGCAGTATTCCCTCCTCTTTTATTTTTTGGAAAACTTTAAGGAGAATGGTTATTATTTCTTCTCTATATGTCTGGTAGAATTCAGAGGTGAATCCATCTGGTCTGGGGGTTTTGTTCTTGGGTAGTTTTTTGATTACCGATTCAATTTCGTTGCTGGTGATTGGTCTGTTTAGGTTTTCTGTTTCTTGCTTGGTCAGTCTTGGAAGGTTGTATTTTTCTAAGAAGTTGTCCATTTCTTCTAGGTTTTCCAGCTTGTTATCATATATATTTTCATAGTATTCTCTTACAATTCTTTGTATTTCTGTGGGGTCCATAGTGATTTTTCCTTTCTCATTTCTGTTTCTGTTTATGTGTGTAGATTCTTTTTTTCTCTTAATAAGTTTTGCTAGGGGTTTATCTATTTTGTTTATTTTTTCAAGAGCCAGCTCTTGGTTTCATTGATTTTTTCTGTTGTTTTATTCTTCTCAATTTTATTTATTTCTTCTCTGATCTTTATTATGTCCCTCCTTCTGGTGACTTTGGGCCTCATTTGTTCTTCTTTTCCCAATTTCAATAATTGTGTCTTTAGACTATTCATTTGGGATTGTTCTTCCTTATTTAAATAGGCCTGGATTGCAATATACTCTCCTCTTAGAACTGTCTTTGCTGCATCCCACAGAAGTTGCGGTTTAGTGTTATTGCTGTTATTAGTCTCTGTATATTCTTTGATCTCTGGTTAATTTGGTCATTTATCCATTGATTATTTAGGAGCATGATGTTTAGTCTCCATGTATTTGTGAGCCTTTTCGTTTTCTTTGTACTATTTATTTCCAGCTTTATTCCTTTGTGATCTGAGAAGTTGCTTGGGAGAATTTCAATATTTTTGAATTTACTGAGGTTCTTTTTGTGGCCTAGTATGTGGTCTATTCTGAAAAATGTTCCATGTGCACTTGAGAAGAATGTGTATCCTGCTGCTTTTGGGTGTAGAGTTCTGTAGATGTCTGTTAGGTTCATCTGTTCTAGTGTGTTGCTCAGTGCCTCTGGGTCTTTACTTATTTTCTGTGTGGTTGATCTGTCCTTTGGAGTGAGTGGTATGTTGAAGTCTCCTAAAATGAATGCATTGCTTTCTATTTCCTCTTTTAATTCTGTTAGTATTTGTTTCACATATGTCAGCGCTCCTGTGTTGGGTGCATATATATTTAAAATGGTTATATCCTCTTGTTGGACTGACCCCTTTATCATTATGTAATATCCTTCTTTATCTCTTGCTACTTTCTTCGTTTTGAAGTCTATTTTTTCTGATACAAGTACTGCAACACCTGCTTTTTTCTCCTTGTTGATTGCATGTTATATCTTTTTCCATCCCTTCACCTTTAGTCTGTGTATATCTTTGGGTTTGAAATGAGTCTCTTGTAAGCAGCATATGCATGGGTCTTGTTTTTTTATTCATTCAGTAACTCTGTGTCTTTTGATTGGTGAATTCAGTCCATTTGCATTTAGGGTGATTATCGATAGATATGTATTTATTGCCATTGCTAGCTTTAGATTCGTGGTTACCAAAGGTTCATGGGTAGCTTCTTTACTATCAGTGTAACTTAACTTTCTTTTTAAGTTATTATAAACACAGTCTGATGATTCTTTATTTCTCTCCCTTCTTGTTCTTCCTCCTCCATTTTTTATATACTAGGTATTTTATTCTGTACTCTTTTACGTTTCCTTTTGATCATTTAAGATGTACAACTTTTCCCTTTCCGTACAATCAGTGATTTCTTTCAGTCACCTCATCCCTCCTCCCAAACCCACTAACGATGCAATTAAAAAATGCTCTGTAATGAATGCAGTGGAGCACCTTGAGAGATAAATCTGAATCTAGTATATATATGCAAGCTATGGACTCCTTTCATGATGTATTCTTTTCTGAGCTTCTCTTGCATTATTTTTACTGATTAGTTCCCATCTCCCCCAATCCTTACCCTCAGCTTTCACTTCCTCTTTATGTCCCATCCCATGTCCCCTCCATTTCTCTCTATTTAATCGCTCACAGTTAAGTGTTTGATATTTTATGATTCTCAGCTTATTTCATGCTCCCCTTAAAAAAAGAGCCATTAAATGAATCAAGGCTCATGATTAGTTTCGGAAGTTAAGTTGGGGTTTTCATACCTGGTCTCAGGTGGTGACTGTTGGATTAAGAACTAGTGAAGTAATTAACTGTAGTTTTGGTTGAGAATACCTTTTAATGCTTCTTATTTAGACATTAAGTGCCCTTTGGAAACAAAACTTAAAAGGTTGACTATTCTGTTATTTTCCTCCTTGACATATTTTGATAATTCATGAATTTAGCCATAAATAAAAAAGCAATAAATATTGTTCACTTAGCAAAGTTTGGAAAATTCAGCTGAATGGAAAAAGTCAATGCTGTTATGTTGAATAATTTCTCAGTCCTATGATATTTTCAAAAATGTGTTGAAAATGATTTTTTGAAGCATTCATGAGATTCCTTTTTGTCAGAGTGATTCTAATACATGTGACACTACAATCTGAAAAAGTTATCTTACAATAATTTCAAAATAAACTTACTTTATTTTATGTGCTGTTCACTTTTCCACTTTTAAAATAATAAGTTTTAGTAGAGGCAGCTCATTTCCTATTAGAAGCAATGTTCTTTTAAAATATCTGGCCATCATCCCAAAAGGATGTCTTCAATTTCACAGTATTATGCTAACCATTAATAATATTGCTCAATAAACAGGGCTTTTGTGAATTATATTACCGCCATTTGGCAAACAGATGAAAACGTAAGCCTTGAGAATATGCCAGTTCTTGGCAACTGTCAATCCTATGAGAAAATGCTTTTAGCGAAGTGAAAGTGAATGAAGTTGGGAGAAAGGAATAGAATGGTGAATTCAAATACAAGTTCATACACATAGACATTCTTGGGAATTTTCTGTATGAAGCATTTTTTAGCTGTTTATGAAGTTGATGTCACAAACTGGTGGTCCACAGGGTGGGAACAATGTTTAAATAGTTTTTTATTTTATTTACAAGAAGAGTTTTCACTTCTTCCCCTTCTTTTTTAAATCTCTGGCTTCTCTTTATCAGAAAAGAGTTCAGCCTTACGTCCGTGTTCCCCGATGGCAACAATGGGCTAAGTGATGGTAACACCCTCTTGAGAGCATTACCACTCCTCAGTCTGCTACCATATTCACTGCTATCCATCGCCTTATATCTGGGTAACTTTACTTACTTTAACTGCCTGGACTTACTAACAGATTGAGACACTAGTAACTAGAATGCATGATTCATTATTCTGGGAATAGCAAGACCACCTACCTATTTCATAAAATTACAAAATAACAATAACCATCACCCCCCCCCCCAAAGAACCTTCAGAAAACACGTTCCCAAAGACCCCACTGAGCCTTAGGTAAACTTCAAGCCACACTTTTTCTTAACTATGCCATTACATTTTATGATATTTGAAATGCCTACCTGCGGAAAGTCCAGTGACTCTACTTTCTTCAGTGCTATTGGATAGGAACTCTGGCACATTTTGGTATTATATTGGTAATTGGTCATTTTAAGGCTTTGATTTTGACTTTAATGCATACCATAAATAATAATGGCATATTTCATTAATAGAGAATAATTTTAGAGTGCTTCTGGCATTGCTTCCCCAGAAATGACTGAGGCAATGGGTAATTAATTTACTGGTTCCAATTTAGGATTAATCTAGGACAAATCCCACAAGTCTAGATACTAGTCAGTAACTTTCAAGCAGAGTTGAATCTTTCAAAGTAGAATTCGGGATTAAATGGCATTGAACTTGCATGAATCATTTGATAGGAAATACATATAGTCTTTTTTAAAAACATTTTTTAAATGATTAAATTAGGAATAACAGATAATCGCTGTTACTTCTACATGTATTTTTAAATTACACAGATTTTTTATTTTTGCATAATTGTAAATTCATATACAATTATACAAAATAATCCAAAGAGGTTTTTTTGTACCCTTTACCTAATTTGAGCCATGGTAACATCTAACAAATCTAGTTTTTTATTCTTTTCTTTTTAAATCAACTTTCCTAAAGTATGATTTGCATCCAATGAAATGTACCCATTTAAAAATCTACAGTTTGATGAGTTTTGGCAAATGTGTACCCTTCTGAAATCACCACACTTATCAAGGTATAGAATGTTTCCCTCTCCCCAAACATTCTCTTGTGCTCCTTTGCAGTCAGTACTTCCTCTCAACCCTCAATTCCAGAAAACCACCAATCTCCTTTCTGCCGCTATAGATTAGTTTTGTCTGTTATAAGATTTTCTATCATGGAGTTACTCAGTATGTATTCTTCTTGTGTGTAAACTTCTAACCACAACCCCACCTCTGCCACAGACTCGTGTTGCTCTTTTTTTAGATCATTTTCTAATTACTTGTGCTAAGAGCTTTATTGAGATAAAGTCTCTCTGTTCCACCTGCTCAGGAATTCCATTACAAGAGTCAAAAAGTACCAGTTTAAGTTCATAGACGCAGAATGTAACCTAGGTATTGCAAGCTTGAGTGTGTATATGTCAACTAACATGGTTGTATAACTATAATGCACTCATTACTTCTCTTTTCTTATAGTACTTTCTTTCCCTGTTTTAAGAATTCAAGTGTTCATAGAATATAGCTTTAAGAAATGTGTTACCAGTTGTAAGTTGCATCCTTTTTCATTTTCTTTTAATAGCTACATTCACCTCTTCAGGGCTCTAGGCTAAGAGTGATGCAATGATCAGTGCCTCTGCCAAATGCTGGCACTTTGTTGGCTACTTAGTTATTCTTTCATCATTTTGTGACATCATTACCTGCAAGGGTGGCCAAGCGTTCACAGAGCAATTTATTAGTATCTGTGAATACTTCTCTTATTCTTTGACTCTGATTTGTCACCCTTTTATAACATTAATCATGGCTTTTATGAATTAACTACAATCAAACTATCAGTATGCATTTTTGTAAGTATTACAAATGGCAAAGCCAGCTTGAAACATTTTATGTAATAAGCCTTCCTATGATTCAATAATTTGAATGGTGCCAACATCACACTCTATAATGCTTATTATATAAATGAATATTTGCTGTTATTTTAGAGAGTGTGTTCTTTTATATCACTAAAAGTATGAGTCATCGTGACTAACTTGTGTCATGTTTTTATTTTACATCAAGCTTTGCTACTAACATTTTCTATTTGCTCACAGAAAGATTTTATTCTAAATGTATTTCATTATATGTTTTTAAAAATACGAATGAATGAATGAATTTTTGTATAACTAGAATTCAGGCAGTTCATATTATAGGATCTATATTACATGCAAATTTAGTGAATCAAGGTCAAGGATTTTATTTCCTTTCTGATACATGGTGATATTATTAATCTTTCAAAAACACTTGCATGAGTTAGTTCCCTGAGATAGGTGTGTGCATAAATGCATTTAAAATGTAAGTTAGAAACCTGAAAAATAGGTTAAGAGCATGGGTATACATTGAGACCGTCTTATAGAAGAAAGAAAGGGATAATAAAAATATAAAAATAATGAAAGATGATCATTGAAGGGATAAGGGTAAAGAATTTGTCCAAAGTTGTTGAAGGACCTGATTCTTCTAAATTTCAAATAGGCTAAGAAAAGTACATACATAGGTAAACTATAATCTGCTGATCACCAAAGACCAAGAGGAGATCATAAAAGAAGTCAGTGAGAAAAAGGCAAATTATAGAAATGAATTTATAAGAAATTATGATATTATATTTCTTAAGCCACCATGAAGGACAAAGAACAGTGGAATAGTATCTTTGAAGTACAGAGAGAAAGTTACTATCAGATCTAGAATTGTATTTGTAATATCATTTAAAAACAAGGGTAAAAAAGATACATTTTCTGTCCAACAGAAATCTATCAACTTTACCACCAGCAGCCTCTCACTAAAAGAATTTTTAAATGATGTATATTAGGAAGAAATATAGTGATCCCAGAAAAAAAAGCCTGATATGCAAGGCAGAATTGTAAGCAATTAAACCAGCAAATTCATGGGTAAATATGCACATGCTATGTTAAATCATATTATTGTTTAATAATAAATATAAACTGTATTAATAATAATTCATGGGGGAGGTGAATAAAAATAGCAAGATGTCACTGAAGTGAACATTAAATGTAGAATTAAGGGGAAGGAAAAATTTTCCAAACCTTTTAGACATTCTGTTGCACCTAAGATGTGCAGGGAAGGGCCTGGCACATAGTCATTAAAAACTGAAACCTAATCATAGGATTATAAAACTTTTGCCCTCTCCTTATATCTTACCACCACACCACTAAAGACCTATTTTTCTGGAGTTTCTTTTACATATGTCCAGGTTTCAAGACTATTAAGAGGCAAACTAAAAGACAAAAACCACAGTTTAAAGAGACAAAGACAACCTCAGTCCCAGATTCAGATATGGCAACAGTGTTGGAATTATTAGACCAGCAACTTAAAACAACTACAATTAATATGGTATGGTTCTAATGGGAAAAGCAAGTAACATGAAAGAACAAATGGGTACTATAAGCAGAGAGATGGAAATTAATGAAAAGAATAAAAAAGAAATACTAGAGATAAAAAAACACTAACAGAAAAGGAGAGTCTTTGATGGATTCATTAGTAGACTGGACATGTCTGAAGAATGAATCTCTGAGCTTGAGGATATGTTAATAGAAACTTCCAAAGCTGAAAAGAAAAGGGGAAAAAAGACTGAGAAAAAGGAATAGAATATCGAAGACAATTATAAAATATGTAACATATGCATAATATGAATAAGAAAGAGAAGAAAGAGAAAGGAAAAGAGGAAAAAATTGAAGCAACGGTGACTGAGAATTTCCAAAATTAATGTCAGAAACCAAACCACAAATCCATGAAGCTCAGAGAACACCATGCAGGAAAAACTCCAAAATCTACAACAGGCATATTATGTTCAAACTGCAGAACATCAAAGGTAAAGAATTCTTAAAAGAAACAGGGAAGAAAATACAACGCAAAGAGGAACAAAGAAAAGAATTACATTGGACTTCTTAATACTATGCAAGCAAAAAGATTGGAGTTAACTATTTCAAGTGTTGAAAGAGAGAAGAAAAATCTAGAATTTTGTGTCCTGCAAATTATCCTTCAAAAGTGTATAAATAAAGACTTTCTCAAACAAAATTGAGGCAATTTGTTGCCAGTAAAATTGCTTGCAAGAAATGTTAATGAAGATCTTCAGAAAGAAGAATGATATAGGTCAGAAACTTGGATCTATAAAGAAGGGAGTTCTTTAGAGAAGAAATAAGTGAAAAAACATTTAAAAAAATATATTTTTATTAAATGACAGTAATTTGTTCAACATAATAGCAACAATATATCTGATGATTATAGCTTATGTTTTAGTGAATTGAATGACAATAATGATACAGCGACAGGAGGAAGGAATTAGGAATATTTTGTTAGTATAAGATACTTGCACTACACATGAAGTAGTATAGTATCATTGGAAAGTAGACTTGGATTAGCTGTAGTTATTGTAAATTAGTTATATATTACAAACTCTAGGTCATCCACTCTAAAAATGTTTAAAAAATGTATAATTGATATGATAAAGAGAAAACGGAAGCACATAAAATGTTCACTTAAAACAACAAAAGGCATAAAATAGTGGAACACAAAAATAGAATCAAAGAGTTAGGGCAATGGATAGAAAATAGTAATGTGTATTGTAGATATTATTCCAACTACATCAATAATCACTGAAATATCAGTCGTGTAAACATCAATTAGCAGACAGATTATTCGAGTAGGTCAAAAACAAAACTATGTTGTCTATAAGAAACCTACTTTAAATATAAAGATACATATAGTTTAAGAGTAAAGGAATAGAAAAACTTATACCATATTATACCATACTAATCAAAAGAACACTGGAGTGAACACTGAAATACTAATTTCAGAAAGAGCAGACTTAAGAGCAAGGAAAATTATTAGTGACAAAATAGGGCTTTACATAATGATAATGGAATCAATTCTCCAGGGAGACATAAAAATTCTTAATATGTAAGTGCCTAACAAGAGAGCATCAAAAATACATGAAGCAGAGACTAATAGAACTGAAAGTAGAAATAGATGAATCTGCTAGCTCTGTAGGAGACTTCAACATCCGTCTATCAGAAATGGATAGATCCATCAGGCAGAAAATATATATGGGCATAGCTGAATTCAACAATATCATCCATCAACTGGATATAATTTACCTTATCCAATAATAGCAGAATACACATTCATCTCAAGTTCACATGGAATATTCACTAAGTAAACCACATTTTGGACCATAAAGCACACCTTCACAAATGTAAAAGGATAGAAATCATATGTGTGTTCTCAGACTATGTGGAATTAAACCAGAAATCAGTATCAGAAAGAGAGCTGGAAATTCCCAAAATATATGAAGATTAAACACTTCTAAATAACACATTTGTCAAGAAGAAAAGGAAAATTTGAAAATATTTTTAAGTAAAGGAAAATGAAAATACAATCTACCAAAACTTCTAGGATGCAGTGAATGCAATGCTTAGAGGAAAATTCATAACATTGAATTAATATATTGAAAAAGAGTGATCTAAAATCAATAATCGAGACATATATTTTAGGAAACTAGAAAAAGAACAAATTATATTCAAAATAAGCAGAAGAAAAATGATAGAGAAGATATCAATGAAATTGAAAATGAGAAATCAATAGAGAAAATCAACACAACCCAAATCTGGTTCTTTGAAAACATCAATAAAATCAATTAGCTTCTTTCTAGGTTAACTAAGAAAATAAGAGACAAGTCACAAATTATTGATATTAGAAAATAGATGTATCACTACAAATTCTATAGATATTAAATTGATAATCAGAGAATACTGTGAACAACTCTATGCCCACAAATTTGATAACCTGGGGAAAACGAACTAATTGCTTAAAAGACACAATCTGCCAAACATACACAAGAAGTTATAGAAAATCTGAATAGGCATATATCTATTAAAAAATTGAATGAATAATTAATAACGTCCAAAACAGAAAGCACCAGCTCATGATAGATTCACTGGTAAATTCTACCAAATATTTAAGAAAAAAAAATCAATTCTCTGCAATCTCTTCCAGAGGATAGAAGCAGAAGGAATACTTCTAACTCAGATTCCAAGAAGCCAGCATTACCCTACTATCAAAACCAGACAAAGACATTGCAGGAAAAGAGAACTGCAGACACAGAAATCCTCAGTGAGATATTAGCCAATCAAATATGACAATGTATAAAAAGAATAATACACCATGACCAAGTGGGATTTATCTCATGACTGCAAGATTTACATTTAAAAATCAATTTATATAATCCATTAAATCAACAGACTAAAGAAGAAAAGTCACATGATCATATCATTAGCTACAAAAAAAGCATTTGATAACATACAACGCCCATTCATGGTACAAGTAAGAACAGAGGATAACATCCTCAACTTGGTAAAGAATACCTGTAAAAACCCTGTAACTAAATATACTTAATGGTGACACACTTGCTTTCCCACTAAGATTAGTATCAAGGCAAGGATGTCCCCTTTTATCACTACTTTCTGACATTGTACTAGAAGTTATAACTACTGCCATAAGACAAGAAAGGGAAATAAAATGTATACAGTTTGAGAAGGAAGAAATGAAAATGCTCTTGTTTACAGATGATGATTGTTTTCTGTTGAAAATCTGGGAGACTTGTCAAAAACTCCAGAACTAATGAGCAAATATAGCAAGGTTGCAGGATACAAGGTTAATATACAAAAGTCAATCACCTTCCTATAACAACTGAGTGCAAAAACTCTGTGGAATAATACATACACCACACCATCTACATACAATTTTAAAACATGCAAAAACAATACTGTTTCTTTATAATACATAAATATAAAGTATAAACATATAAATATCAAGAAATGCTTGTGAATGAATATTACTAAATGTAGATGTTACTGATGGGGTGGAATGTATATTGCAGTATTTTGTTCCTTATGTCAGGTAGTGAATAAAGAAGCACAACTTTCACTTTTTTATTATTTATAGATTTTGAAGTCTTAAATATTTCAATAGAATTTTCCTAAAATATAGTAATATGACCTATTAACCTATCAAGAACATATCATTGATGCTAAGTATTCATGCTACTGATAAAAATAGAGTGGAGGTGATTCTTCAGCAAGGAATAGCTGTTACAAAATTCATGATTATTGTGTACTTTTATAGTTCTAGTGTGACTGGTTATTTGTTAGCTCCATTCAACAAATATTTGTGAAATGCCTTCTATGTGTAAAGCATTATATTAGGTTATACCCATATCTCTATTACAAATGCAAGTATTTGAAAATATTGAAGCACTTCTATTTGTGAAATTCAAAGATTCCCTGGCCAACACTAATTACTATAATAAATGGAGATGACTTTAGGGCAAACAAGCTATTCAAGTTGACAGTTTGTAACAACTAATAAAAATATCACTGATGGCATAAATCTTTATAAAGTTTAAATGCAGCTATACGAATGATAGGATTTTTTTAATTTACTGATCTAGTAGTCAAGTCTAACACTAGATAAAATTTCCAATATAAAATGACTTTATATCCAAACAGATGCATTTTTATATCCACTCATTAGGTTTAGAGAAACCCTAAAAACTAAAAGGCATAATGGATTTCGCTTCTTAATATATGAATCTATATTTGTATTATATATGTAATTTTGAAGAGTTGCATGTAAAGAACATTTTAATATAACGAGTCCACTTCTTTCTTCATTAACTTCCTTATAAAATTCTGCTGATTCTCTATCCTATACAAATGTGTTTTCTATTCCAGGCCATATTTTTTGGCATAGAAATAGGGTTACATTATTATGGTTGCTATAACATAGAATTGCTTTGGCTTTGACACTACCTACAAACTTGTACAAACCATAAAGTCTTCCGGATTCTTGGCGGAATGTGTTATATCTCACATGTGCCCTTTCTACTTAGTGCCCTGGACAGGTTCCACAATTAAAGGGAAAGGGAATAAAGAAGGGCAAGTAGGCCAAAGGAGAAATCAAATATCAAGTAATATATAGTTTTCAAAATTAATGAACAAGACTCCAGAACTCATTACTCAAATGGCTGTTTCATTCAACAGCTAGACATCCATAAGCCATACAATCAGGAGCTCTGACTCTAAAGTACATAGACTGTATGTTATATTTATATGTAAATGATGTGTAGAACTGTAATAGTTGTCCAAATAATTCTACCATCTATTTTTGCAAATGTAGATTTTGTTCCATGTTATTTAAATTCATTTTATTGGATGATTTTCCAGTCCTCCTTTGCACTTTGCTTGTAGAGGTACAAACAGAACATTGCATGAACTGAAAAGTTTCTAAAAGTAGGCACTACATATTAATAATGCAAATGTCAGACAGGCTATGTATGCTAAGTGTTCATAATCACTGTATTGTCACCAATGTCTGATCAGTAGTGTCTAATAGCATTAATAGTTATTTTATTTATGCTATTAACTTCAGCACCTAGAGAGCAGGTAAGTACATATTTTCTGTGGACACTTTAATTATATGAGAATTTCTAACTATGGGAAAGATAATTACTAAGAAAATATGTCATTGAAAGATAAATACATGAGCCTTTCTGTGTTCTTAGTGGTGAAGCATGGTAATTGTTTTGAATTTGTTAATTGGGATTACATAGTAATCCATAGGTAAAAATTTGCAGGAAAATATCGCATTTACCTTTAAACCTTTAATGCAACTGAATTAAATACAAGACACAGTAAGGTACCATCCTGTAACATGCCATGCATATCAACGCTCTGTTAGGTCATTCATTTATACGTTCATCAAACATTGATCACCTACCGTGCACAAAGCACTGAGCCATTTTCTCACTAGATTGTCACTGAAGTCGAAAGTTTTATCTATGCTTCCACCCCCACCCCATACACAATCTATCGTTGATAATAAATTAGCAAGTTTGTCTAACAATTCCTTTGAGATTAGAGCATTAGAGCTACATAGGGAAACTTCATTTGGAAAAAATAGTTGCATGTGATGTTCTTAATGTTTATGAAAATAATATCTTTACCTAGTAGACAAAAGAAATTATACTGAAACTGCATCATTTGAATTACAATTGAACTGCTGCTCCCAAAGAGAAGAGGAAGCTGTGAATAGAGCCTAAGGACAATTATTAGAGATTGAGGCTCTTAAAATTTCCAACATACAAGTCTGGCTTCTCCTGATGAGAAAGGAGCAATTTACAGACTTTCAGATCTCTAATTCATTTAGGCCATTTGGTGACAGTTTAACAAATGACCTCTTTCAGTTCAGTTAAGTAGTACTATACTGAACTCTAAAAAGTGAGCATTTTATAACCTCTCACTTTGAAACAGATTGCCTTCCTCCCCTTCCTACAGAGGCAGGGTCTGCCTACACACCACTGCAGTTCCCAGCCAAGGGTGGAGTGACTCCAGTCTTGGATTTCCAGAGCTCTGCCATCCAGTTAGACTCTGAGCAGGAGGTCTGTATGGACATCTCATGACAGTGGATACACTCAATACCTCCATCCCTGAGAAATCATATTCTATCCCTGGAGTCAGAATAGCGTGGTAGTTAGGAGAGAGGGCTCTGAAGGAGAATGACAGAGAATATCTGTCTGTCTGTCTATCTATCTATCTGTCTATTTATCTAAATTGAATACCTACTATGTTTTAGGGTTTCTTCTAGGCAATGAGAATATGGTAATGAGTAAAAAACCAAACATTGCTGTCCTTAGAAATTTTTACATTCTAGTTCATATTGATTGACATTCTAGTGGATAACTTTAGAAGATTATTAAATTTCTTTCCTATTCCTCAGCTTTCTCATCTGAGAAATGGAGGTAATAGCAACTCCTATGTCATAGGTTATTAGAAAGATTTAGTCAGCTAATAAAAATGAAGCACTTAGTCCTGAAACCATAAGGTATACTCTTACGGTATGGAAAGAATTACCTAGAGACATTTGTGAGCATTTTACTGTTGGTAGAAAGGGAAATAATTTTCTTTCACTGTTGCTTTTATTTTTTTACTAGAACCAGGAATGAGGGAAATGAATTTGCTGAAAGAAATGAGCTCTTGTTGCTCATTGATTTATTCACTCATTCATGCATTCATTTGTTCATACCCTCGCTCGAGCATTGTTTGAGCAGTTACTATGTTTTAGGTGTTATGCTGGAATTCATTAAATAAATAAAATCTAGTTCCTGCTTGAAGAAACTCAGAGTCTAACAGGGACAACAGGTAAGTAAGTGGACTATTATAATATAATGTGATAATTGTGATTTAAAAAGTATAGACAAAATGCATATTTTCTCTGTAAATGCTTAATAAGTCAGCAGCCATAGTTATCCTTTTTGCCCCTAAAATGTTAGCCTGTATGAAATATACTAGACTTAAGGTAAAATTAGGGATATTGAAATGATTTTCCATTTTGGGGGAGGTTAACTACTACTTCTGTATTTTCTAGATATGACTTTTTTAAATGAACATTAAAAAGAGTTTAATGTGTTTTTTGAAGTAATTCGAAACAGACTTTTTCACTTTTCTGCTTAATCTGTGAAGTTGAAGACAAGGTGTTTTTGATGACTCATGGTCATTATGAACTTGAGCTTTCACAGGGTGTTGAGTCTGTTGAATTCTATAAGTAACTTGCAAGAAGGTCTCATACTCGCCTCTCCCAACTTCCCCACAGACTTCATGTGTCTTTGGCTAAGAGGACATTTTCTTCTTACTTCCTTCAAAGATATGTAATGGGCATTTAAGATTGTTGCATAAGTGATTGAGTAAATGAAGTGCTGCTATAGTTAAATTAAAAAAAATTTTCCTGTAAGTTCGTAATTTCTGTGTAAATTTGAAGGTATTAAGAAATAATGGATCAAAATTGAGACTGATGGGAGTAGAGTTGATAAAAGTGCTTTTGGACCTGTGACTTGTCCTTGAAAGGTTGTCTTTGCTCATCTCTAATAGTCACAAAAGAACAGTGTATCCCAGTTTAATGATCCAGAAGAAAGAAATTTCATTGTGTATTATTAGAATATAATGCACTAAAATAAATTTCATCAGTGTCTTCTACATTTAATGATTATTTTATGATTTTCCTACATGAATGTGTCAAAGCATTGGCTACAACTTAGTAGAGTTGTTTAGTAGCCTTTAAAAAGCTATCAAAGTGAAGGCAGTTAAATAAATCAGTGATAAAGGTCCTCACCCCGATATAGTCATTGTCTAATCTTATAATTTGAGCATCCAGGGACATATCAGGGAATCCAGTTATTACAGAAGAAATTGAAATGTAACTGAAAGTGACAAATGATCAACTGAAGATTGGCAAAACAAGTATAAAACCATCTGGTTTAGAAAATGCATAAAATGTAAGATACACAAATATTTCTAGATTTTAAATGAAACTTTAAAAGTCAAGAGAAAAGACAGAAAAAAATCGTGAGAAATAAAAAATTAACTCACTGCTCATAATTTACTCATATTTCTTCTATTTTTCATGCTTCTCGCATTATCTAAAAGTAGTTGTAAAGAAACACAATTAGAAGATACAAAATTTAAGTTTCTTGAAGTTTTTCAATCAGAAGGTAGACTACACAGTATTTCTTCTCTTTTATCTGTCTTTGTGAAGCACACAAAATGATTATGATACAGCATTGTCCTTAAGATCAAGGGCCAAAATATGTGTCAATTTGTCATTTAGTTCTGTATGCTTTAAATCAGATTTTACAATGAAAATGCAGGCTGTCATCTCTCAAAATCCTTGCTTGTTTGTATTAATCTCATTGTTTTGAAAAATTTAGATCTTTAAAAAAACACTGTGTACTGGTAATTAATTCATAAACTCTTTCAGTCTATATTGTGCTCAAAAAGAGAATCATTTTCTATGTAGAACCTTATTGATCTGTGTATAATTCAAAACTGTAACATTTTAATTTTCTTAGGTTTTCTTGGTGAAAGGTTACATGCAAATGATACAAATGATGTTATCATTTTCTTGTAACTATTCATGCAGTTGCAATTCATTTGCTCTCAATTTTTTAATACATTGGTAGCAAATGCACACTGTACAAAAAAAAAATTATAAAAAATAAAAGTTATCTGTAACTCTGCCACCCATAGATAACTTCAGCAAAGTGCTCTTAGTTTATATACTTCCAGGTCTTTTTTATTATTGTTATTAAAAGTAAATCTATATTTTCCTTCTCTTTTAAGTTGTAGCTCTACATGTATATGTCCAGGTAAATCTACTTTTATCTAGAAAATAGGATTGTACTCCACATATTATCTTTTACTTGGTTTTTAAATTCACACTGTATTATGAAAAATTTTCTACATTTGTATTTATAAATGTTTGCATATTTCTTTGAAGAAATATGACATTGTCAAACCATTCCTTTAACTTTGAGCATTTAAAGTATATCCTTTTCTTCACTATTATAAAAATCTTCTCAAATATGTTTAAAAATGTACTTCTGTGAATTCCAGTGGAACTGTTAGGTCCAATAGAATATACACATGTCTTGTCCTGGTTAGTAGGTGTGGATAAATTGCCCTCCTAAGACTTGTGTCTGCAGTGGTCCTTTCTACAAACTCTTGTGACCTAGTATTATAATAATTAAAAAAATTTCAATTTGAGAATTTACAGTAATAGCTATGCTTGTTTTCTTTAAGAAAGGATAAATTGTTACCAATATTTATGTGTAGATTTTTTTATTGGCTCACAAAAGGAAGCTCGTTTTCAGTAACAGCTACTTGGTAGTACCCAAACCACTCCATTAGACCAGTGGCAAATTCCTCTTTAATTTTAAACATTAAAGAAGCCGTGTATTGGAGCATTGATGTAGTATTTACTCCAGTCTTATTTAGAAGTCTTTTGGTAATGGCTTTTAGGTTAACAATAAAGGAAAATCTTAAATGAGTTTTTTTAGATCGCAATTGAAAAGCAAAAATGTCTTCATAGAAATATATCAAAGGAAGACTTTTGCTGGATTTGTTCCACTAACTCACATAGGCAACATCCCAAACTCAAATAGCCAGCCATTGCTTTGTAGAAGACAAACTGTATCTCTAATCAGTGTGACAAGACCACAATTACCCTCTCATCACTTCCACCAGAAAGCGTAACTTGAATAATAAAAACACGGCCATTGTACAAAGTTGTCAATAAAACTTTTTAAAAATGAAGTGAAAACTAGGCTTCTGGCATTGTCTTGTAGGAAAAATTTGCATTTGGCCAAAGTTTGCTATGGGATAGAGATTTTTAAAAATTGAGAATGAGTTTAATTGCATGGCAAATGACTTGGGGACAAGAACAGAATGAGCTCATTTCTCTCCTCCAAAGCCAGGAAGTCAGAAAGTGGGTTTTCATCTATTCTTCCATTTATCCAATTAGAGCATATCTTCCCCCAACTTAGAATAAGTGATAGTTATAGCCTAATGATATCTGATTACTCCTAGGAAATATGTGTAGATAAGACCTTTCTTCTGGTTACAGCTACAGATGATAAAATTAACCAGAAATGAATTTTGATCATAAATTTTTTCCTGCTCCACGCTATAGGATACATCTTCTGCATCAGATCATGGACCAGTACACTTATGTTCACAGAACTCCCTATTACTGGTTATAGTTATCTGTTGCATAGAAACGGTCTTATATACTGCTGGTGTTGCTTGAACTTGAGATCAACACCTCTTATGGATCTTTATGCATCTTCCTCCCTCTTGACACTCCCCATCTTTTAACTTCACGATTATGAATGCATTTCATGTGCCAGGTTTTGTGTCAGGCATTATTGAAATATCACTTATCCCTGTATTATTTTGGTTTTTTTTTTATTTCTTTTTTTTGGACAATTTTTTTTAGTTTATTTTGATATCATTAATCTACAATTAAATGAGTAATATTATGGTGATTACACTACCCCCTTCATCAGGTTCCACCCCCCCAACCACATTGCAGTCACTGTCCATCAGCGTAGTGAGATGTCATAGAGTCACTACTTGTCCTCGCTGGGTTGTACAGCCCTCCCTGTGCCCCCCGAACATTACATCTGCTAATCGTAATGTCCCTTCTTCCCCCTTGCCCCTCCCTTCCCACCCATCCTTCCCAGTCCCTTTCCCTTTGGTAACTATTAATCCGTTCTTGGGTTCTGTGAGTCTGCTGCTGTTTTGTTCCTTCAGTTTTTTTCTTAGTTCTTATACTCCACATATGAGTGAAATCATTTGGTACTTGTCTTTTTCGGCTTGGCTTATTTCACTGAGCATAATACCCTCTAGCTCCATCCATGTAGTTGCAAATGGTAGGATTTGTTTTCTTCTTATGGCTGAATAATATTCCATTGTGTATATGTACCACATCTTCTTTATCCATTCATCTACTGACGGACAATTAGGTTGCTTCCATTTCTTGGCTATTGTAAATAGTGCTGCGATAAACAGAGGGGTGCATATATCTTTTTCAAACTGGGCTGCTGCATTCTTAGGGTAAATTCCTATAAGTGGAATTCCTGGGGCAAATGGTATTTCTATTTTGAGTTTTTGAGGAACCTCCATACTGCTTTCTACAATGATTGAACTAGTTTACATTCCCACCAGCAGTGTAGGAGGGTTTCCCTTTCTCCACATTCTCACCAACATTTGTTGTTGTTTGTGTTTTGGATGTTGGCCATCCTCACTGGTGTGAGGTGATATCTCATTGTGGTTTTAATTTGCATTTCTCTGATGATTAGTGATGTGGAGCATCTTTTCATGTGCCTGTTGGCCATCTGAATTTCTTCTTTGGAGAAGTGTCTATTCATGTCCTCTGCCCATTTCTTAAATGGATTATTTGCTTTTTGTTTGTTGAGGTGCGTGAGTTCTTTATATATTTTGGATGTCAACCCTTTATCAGATACGTTTTTTATGAATATATTCTCCCATACTGTAGGATGTCTTTTTGTTCTACTGATGGTGTCCTTTGCTGTACAGAAGCTTTTCAGCTTGATATAGTCCCACTTGTTCATTTTTGCTTTTGTTTCCCTTGCCCGGGGAGATAGGTTCATGAAGAAGTCGCTCATGTTTATGTCCAAGAGATTTTTGCCTATGTTTTTTTCTAAGAGTTTTATGGTTTCATGACTTACATTCAGGTCTTTGATCCACCTTGAGTTTACCTTTGTGTATGGGGCTAGACAGTAGTCCAGTTTCATTCTCTTACATGTAGCTGTCCAGTTTTTCCAACACCAGCTGCTGAAGAGGCTGTCATCTCCCCATTGTATATCCAAGGCTCCTTTATCAAATATTAATTGACTGTATATGTTTGGGTTGATATTTGGATTTTCTATTCTGTTCCACTGGTCTGTGGATCTGTTTTTGTGCCAATACCAAATTGTCTTGATTACTGTGGCTTTGTAGTAGAGCTTGAAGTCAGGGAGTGTAATTCCCCCTGTTTTATTCCTCCTTCTCAGGATTGCTTTGGCTATTCGGGGTCTTTTGTGGTTCCATATGAATTTTAGAATTATTTGTTCCAGTTCATTGAAGAAAGCTGTTGGTAGTTTGATAGGGATTGCATTGAATCTGTAGATTGCTTTAGGTAGTATAGCCATTTTGACAATATTTATTCTTCCTAGCCAAGAGCATGGGATGCATTTCCATTTGTTAGTGTCCTCTTTAATTTCTCTTAGGAATGTCTTGTAGTTTTCCGGGTACAGGTCTTTCATTTCCCTCATTAGGTTTATTCCTAGGTATTTTATTCTTTTTGATGCAATTGTGAATGGAATTGTTTTTCTGATTTCTCTTTCTGTTAGTTTATGGTTAATGTATAGGAAAGCAACAGATTTCTGTGTGTTAATTTTGTATCCTGCAACTTTGCTGAATTCAAATATTAGTTCTAGTAGTTTTGGAGTGGAGTCTTTAGGGTTTTTTATATACAGTAGCATGTCATCTGCAAATAGTGATAATTTGACTTCTTCTTTACCAATCTGGATGCCTTGTATGTCTTTGTTTTGTCTGATTGCCATGGCTAGGACCTCCAGTACTATGTTGAATAACAGTGGAGAGAGTGAGCATCCCTGTCTTGTTCCCGATCTTAGATGAAAAGCTTTTAGCTTCTCACCGTTAAGTATGATGTTAGCTGTGGGTTTGTCATATATGGCCTTTATGATGTTGAGGTACTTGCCCTCTATACCCATTTTGTTGAGAGTTTTAATCAGGAATGGATGCTGAATTTTGTCAAATGCTTTTTCAGCATCTATGGAGATGATCATGTGGTTTTTGTTCTTCTTTTTGTTGATGTGGTGGATGATGTTGATGCATTTTCGAATGTTGTACCATCCTTGCATCCCTGGGATGAATCCCACTTGATCATGGTGTATGATCCTCTTGATGTATTTTTGAATTCGGCTTGCTAATATTTTGTTGAGTATTTTTGCATCCACGTTCATCAGGGATATTGGTCTGTAGTTTTCTTTTTTGGTGAAGTCTTTGCCTGGTTTTGGTATTAGAGTGATGCTGGCTTCATAGAATGAGTTTGGAAGTATTCCCTCCTCTTCTATTTTTCGGAAAACTTTAAGGAGAATGGGTGTTATTTCTTCTCTGTATGTCTGGTAGAACTCAGAGGTGAATCCATCTGGTCCGGGGGTTTTGTTCTTGGGTAGTTTTTTGATTACCGCTTCCATTTCATTGCTGGTGATTGTTCTGTTTAGTTTTTCTGTTTCTTGTTTGGTCAGTCTTGGAAGGTTGTATTTTTCTAAAAAGTTGTCCATTTCTTCTAGGTTTTCCAGCTTTTTAGCATATAGATTCTCATAATATTCTCTTATAATTCTTTGTATTTATGTGGGATCCGTCGTGATTTTTCCTTTCTCATTTCTGATTCTGTTTATGTGTGTAGATTCTCTTTTTCTCTTAATGAGTCTGGCTAGGGGTTTATCTATTTTGTTTCTTTTTTCAAAGAACCAGCTCTTGGTTTCATTGATTTTTTCTATTGTTTTGTTCTTCTCAATTTTATTTATTTCTTCTCTGATCTTTATTATATGTCCCTTCTTCTGGTGACTTTGGGTCTCATTTGTTGTTCTTTTTCTAAGTTCAGTAATTGTGTCTTTAGACTATTCATTTGGGAATGTTCTTCTTTCTTTAGATAAGTCTGGATTGCAATATACTTTCCTCTTAGAACTGCCTTTGCTGTGTCCCACAGAAGCTGTGGCTTTGTGTTGTTGTTGTCATTTGTCTCCATATACTCTGATTTCTGTTTTGATTTGGTCATTGATCCATTGATTAATTAGGAGAATGTTGTTAAGTCTCCATGTATTCATGCGCCTTTTTGTTTTCTTTCCAAAGTTTAATTCTAGTTTAATACCTTTATGATCCGAGAAGTTGGTTGGTAGAATTTCAATATTTTCGATTTTATTGAGGTTCTTTTTGTGGCCTAGTATGTGGTCTATTCTGGAAAATGTTCCATGTGCACTTGAGAAGAATGTGTATCCCGTTGCTTTTGGGTGCAGAGTTCTGTAGATGTCTGTTAGGTCCATCTGTTCTAGTGTGTTGTTCAGTGCCTCGTGTCTTTACTTATTTTCTGTCTGGTTGATCTGTCCCTTGGAGTGAGTGGTGTGTTGAAGTCACCTAAGACGAATGCATTGCTGTCTATTTCCTCCTTTTATTCTGTTAATATTTGTTTCAGATATGCCGGCGCCCCTGTTTTGTGTGCATATATATTTAAAATGGTTATATCTTCTTTATTATTATGTAATGTCCTTCTTTATCTCTTGCTACTTTCTTCGTTTTGAAGTCTATTTTGTCTGATACAAGTACTGCAACACCTGCTTTTTACTCCTTGTTATTTGCATGAAATATCTTTTTCCATCCCTTCACTTTTAATCTGGGGATATCTTTGCATTTGAGGTGAGTTTCTTGTATACAGCATATAGATGGGTCTTGCTTTTTTATCCATTCTGTTTCTCTGTGTCTTTTGTTTGGTGCATTCAGTCCATTTACGTTTAGGGTGATTATCAAAAGATATGTACTTATTGCCATTGCTGGCTTTAGATTCGTGGTTACCAAAGGTTAAAGGGTTGCTTCTTTACTATCTAACAATCTAACTTAACTTTCTTGTTAAGTTATTGTAAACACAGTCTGATGTTTCTTTATTTCTCTCCCTTTTATTCTTCTTCCTCCATTCTTTATATACTAGGTGTTTTATTCTTTGCCTTTAGTTAGTTTTGGATGGTCTGCTTTCTTTGCTATGATTTTATTTTCTCTGGTGACAGCTTTTTAGCCTTAGGTGTGCTTCCCTCTAGAGCAGTTCCTTTAAGATGTCCTGTAGAGGTGGTTTATGGGAGGCAAATTCTCTCAGCTTTTGTTTGTCGGGAAATTGTTTAATCCCGCCATCATATTTAAATGATAATCGTGCTGGATACAGTATTCTTGGTGTGCGGCCCTTCTGTTTCATTGCGTTAAATATATCACGCCATTCTCTTCTAGTCTGTAAGGTTTCTGTTGAGAATCTGATGTTAGTCTGATGGGTTTTCCTTTGAAGGTGATCTTTTTTCTTTCTCTAGCTGCCTTTAATACTCTGTCCTTATCTTTGATCTTTGCCATTTTAATTATTATGTGTCTTGGTGTTGTCTTCCTGGGGTCCCTTGTGTTAGGAGATCTGTGGGCTTCCATGGACTGCAAGACTATTTCCTTCCCAGCATGGGGAAGTTTTCAGCAATTATTTCTTCAAAGACACTTTCTATCCCTTTTTCTCTCTCTTCTTCCTCTGGTACTCCTGTAATGCGAATATTGTTCCATTTGGATTGGTCACACAGTTGTCTTATTATTCTTTCATTCCTAGGGATCCTTTTATCTCTCTCTGCCTCAGCTGCTCTGTATTCCTGTTCTCTGATTTCTATTGCATTAACAGTCTCTTGCATCTCGTCCAGTCTGCTGCTGAGCCCGTTGATGGCTTGTCTCATTTCTGCATTGTCTTTCCTGACTTCCCTCACTTCCTCCCTTAGCTCTTGCATATTTCTCTGTAGATCCATCAGCATGGTTATGACTTTTATTCTGAATTCTTTTTCAGGAAGATGCTGCATTTCCATCTCTTCAGATTCCTTCTCAGAGGGGCTCTGAATCTTGGTGATCTTTGTCTGTATCATATTCTTCTGTCTTGTCATGTTGGCAGGAGTGGTCGCTGGTAGGTGCCACGTATGTCAGCTGGGCTCTTTAAAGTTCAAAAAGAAAAGAGAAAAAAAAAGCACCACCAAAAAAAAACACAGGCAAGCAAAAAAAAAAACGACGAGAAAGAAGAGAGAAAGAAATGAAAGAATAGGATGGTGAAAAAAGTTAAAAAAGGGCAAGAAATCAAACAGGAGAAAAAAAAAAAGCCCACCTGGAGTGGATTCTCTGCGTGTGCCGTAGGTGTCGCTGTTGCTTCACTAATTCGCAGCCTCAGCCGCGCCGCTTTCTTTGTAGGTAGGAATGAATGGGACGCTATTGTTTTCTGTATAAAGTTCCAGCGTGGTTGCTCCCTTCTTTCTGTCACTAGCGAAGGGGACCAAAGTTCCCCGCGACTTCCAGCCTGCAGGGCTGAGCCTGCCGGGGCGCTGGTGTTCCCTCGCTGGGCCCCCCGCCTCTCCGAGACCGCTACAAATGGTGCACGCTTTTCTCTTTGTCCCTGGGCGCTGGCTGCACGGTCCCGGCACCTTCCCGCCTCAAAACCTGCACCTTCTGCCTCTCCAATGTCTGATGCACTGCGCGATGTGTGTCAGCGCTCCCGGTGCTCCGGCGCAGACCACTGGGGCTGGTTATTTCACGGACCTGCTCTTCCACTCCCTCCCGGCTCCAAATCCTCTCCTCCCGCCAGCGAGCTGGGCTCTGTGAGTGTTCGGGTGCCACCGGGTCACGGCTCTGTATTTTACCCGCCTCGCGGGGTGCTGAGTCCTCCCAGGTGTGGCTGCACGCTGTGCACTTTCCTGTGTGCTCCAATTTCTCTTTTAGGAATAGTTGTATTTGCTGTGTTTTCATAGATTTATATAGTTTTGGGACGAGATTTCTGCCGCCCTGCTCACACCGCCATCTTCCCGGAAGTCCCCCCTGTATTATTTTGAATCAATAATAATTAAGATATTGAGTTAAGTTGTCTTCCTTTTAGAGTTGAAGGAACTGAGATTCACAGAGATCAAGTAGACTTAGAATTTACTCTTTGATAATATTGTTCATATTACTTAACCTCTTTAACCCCCAATTGCTAATTTAATAATAAAATAGTAGACAATATTTACTGAGGGCTTACTGTGTGACAGACACTCTGCTAAGTACCTGGACCTTACAGCACCTCATGAGACAGGTATTATTAGCCCCATATTATAGAGAAAAATAAGGCTTAAAGAGATGCAATTCACTATATAAGAGCACAGGACTAGCAAATCAAGGAAGAGAAATCAGATGTAGGATTCTGTATGATCGAACGTCTGGAATATAGAGTGCCCAGCATATAGAAAGTGTGTATTTCATGTTAATTTCAGGTAGTGGCAACACTAATAATTGAACTAAGATGTCTCTTGGAAGTCACAAGAAGTATTTCATAGCAAAAAAAAAAAAATCAGGAATTCCGGTGTATATGTATTTTAAATCTTATCTTGAATCATACTTTATATTCAATATAATTTGACAAACAATAATACATTTTAGTATGTACAAAATGAGCATTTTCTCATTACTCAGATACTAAAATTAACTTGATTAAATTCAAATGTTGATTTCCCATTAAAATTTTAAGGTTTTATTTATTTTAATGTCTTTATAAAAATATAAAGCAATATGATTTGTGACTATACATGCAAATATCTTAAATATTCTAAATAATTATTTATCATGAATATTTACCATTAATAACATTGAATTTATTCTGAGAATCCAAGCAGAGATTCCAATTAACTCATTAACTTATAATTTATTAAGTCAAGAACAATTAAATCAGAACATTAATAAAATTGACAATATATTATTTTTTATGTAAAAGAATGTTGTTTATTTTGGAATAGAGATTTTTAAATTTCTTTTAAATTTAATCTTATTTTTTTATGGTATAAAGTTGCTGTACAAAATTATATTGGTTTCAGATGTACAACATAGTGACTATATTTTATACATTACTAGATGCTTGCCATGGTAAGTGTAGTTTTCCCTGTTATCATACTAAGATATTACAATATTATTGGTTATATTCTATCTGTTGTACTATCTTCCATTCCTATGATTAACTTATTCTACATTTTGCAGTTTGTACCTTTTTATCAACTTTACCTACTTTACCTATCCTCCACCCCTTTCCTACAGTAAATAACAATCTGTTGTCCATATTTATGAGTCTATTTCTTTTCTGTTTGTTTTGTTTTTTTAGATTCCACACTCAGTGAAATCATATGGTATTTGTCTTTCTCTGCCTGCTTATTTTCACTTAGCATGTTACCCTATAGGTACACCCATGTTGTCACAAATGGCAAGATTTCCTTCCTTTCTTAATGGCTGAGAAATATTCCAGTGCATATATGTACCGTGTCTTCTTTATCCATTTATTTATCAATGGGCATTTGGATTGCTTCCATATCTTGGCTATTATAAATAATGCTGCATTGATCATAAGCATGCATATATGTTTTCAAATTAGGGATTTCAGTGCATAAATTTCTAGAAGTGGAATTGCTTTATTATGTGGTATTTATATTTTGAGTTTTTTGATGAACTTCATACTGTTTTCCACAGTGGCTAGACCAATTTACATTCCCACTAATCATGTAGGAGGGTTCCCTTTTCTCTACAACCTCACCAAAGCTTGTTATTTCTTGTTTTTGGATATTAGGTATTCTGACTGGCATAAGGTAATATCTTATTGCAGTTTTGATTTGCATTTTCATGATGATTAGTGACATACATATTTTCATGTGTCTGTTGGCCATCTGTATGTCGTCTTTGGGAAAATGACTATTCAGGTCCTCTTCCCATTTTTAATTGGATTGTCTAATTTTCATGTTGAGTTATATGAGTTCTTTATATATTTTGGGCATTAGCACCTTGAGAGATATATAATTTGCCAATGTATTCCCCCAGGCTGTAGGTTACCTTTTTGTTTTGTTAAGGGTTTCTTTTACTGTGCAGAAGCTTATTAGTTTGATGTAGTCTCACTCATTTATTTTTTCTTTTTTTCCCTTGCCCTTGGAGACATATCTAGAAAGAAACTTCTTATGTTGATGCTCATAAGATTTTTGACTAAGTTTTCTTCTAAGAGTTTATGGCTTCCTGTCTTACATTTAAGTCTTTAATCCATTTAGTTTACCTTTATGTATGATGTAACACAGTGATCTAGTTCCATTCTCTTGCATGTAGTTAGCCAGTTTTCCCAACACCACTTACTGAAAAGCCTCTCCTTTCCCCATTGTATATTCATGGCTCCTTTATCATACATTCATTGACCATATATGTGTGGGTTTATTTCTGGTCTCTCTGTTCTAGTGCCCTGATCTGTGGTCTGTTTTTGTGCCAGTACCATACTCTTTTAATCACTATAGCTTTGTAGTATAGCTTGAAATCAGAGAGCATAATGCCCCCAGACTTGTTCTTCTTTCTCAAGAGTGCCTTGGCTATTTGGGGTCTTCTGTGGTTCCATATGTATTTTAAGATTATTTATTCTCATTCATTGAAAAATGCCATTGGTGTTTTGATAGGAATTGCATTGAATTTCTAAATTGCTTTGGGCAGGATGGTCATTTTGACAATGTTAATTCTTCCTATCTATGAGCATAGCATAGCTTATGTCTTCTTCAGTTTCTTTCATCAGTGTCTTATAGTTTTCAGAGTACAGTCCTTTCAGCTCTAGTTAGGTTTATTCCTAAGTATTTATTCTTTTTGATGCAATTATAAATGGAATTGTTTTTTATTTCTTTTAATGTTAGTTCATCATTAGCATATAGAAATAAAACATTTATTTACATTGATTCTGTATCCTACAACTTTACTGAATTCATTTTTTAGTTCTAATAGGTTTTTGGTGAGGTCTTTAGGATTTTCTATGTATAACATGATGTCATCTGCAAAGAGTGACAGTTTTATTTCTTCCTTACCAATTTGGATGCCTTTAATTCCTTTTTCTTCTTTGATTGTTATGGTTGGAACTTCCAGAACCATGCTGAATAAAAGTGGTGAGAGTAGGCATCCTTGTCTTGTTCCTGATCTTAGAGCAAAAGTTTTCAGCATTTCACCATTGAGTATGATATTAGCTGTGAGTTTGTCATATATGGCCCTGATTATGTTGAGGTATGTTGCCTCTATACCCTCTTTGTTGAAGGTTTTTAGCATGAACGAATGTTAAATTTTTTCAAATGCTTTTTCAGCTACTACTGAGATGATCATAAGATTTTTATCCCTTTGTTAATGTGGTATATCACATTGATGGATATGCAGATATTGTACCATTCTTACATCTCTGGAATGAATCCTACTTGGTTGTGATGAATGATCCTTTTGATGTGTTTTTAATTCAGTTGCTAATCTTTCATTGAGGATTTTTGCATATTTGTTCATCATGAATATTGGTCTGTAGTTTTCTTTTTTTGTAGTGTCTTTGGTTTTGGTTTTAGATACTGGCCTTTTAGAATAATTTTGGAAGTATTCCCTCCTTTTCTACTTTACAGAATACTTTTAGAAGGATAGGTTTTACCTCATCTTTAAATGTTTGGTAGAATTCATTAGTGTAGTCATTCAGACCTGGATTTTGCTTGTTGGGAGTTTTTGATTACCAGTTCAATTTCATTACTAGTAATAAATCTGTTCAGAATGTGTTTACTCCTGAGTCAGTCTTAGAAGATTGTATGTTTCTAGGAATTTGTCCTTTTTTTCTAGGTTGTCAAACTCATTGGCATATAATTTTTCATAGAATTCTCTTATGATTCTTTGAATTTCTGTGTGTCAGTTGTAAGTTCTTTTTCATTTCTGATTTTGTTTCCTCTTTTTTTGTTGATAAATATGGCTATTTACCTTTTCAAAGAACCATCTCTTGGTTTCACTGATTTTTTTTTCTATTGATGTCTTAGTCTGTATTTTATTTATTTTCACCCTAATCTTTGTTATGTCCCTCATTCTACTAACTTTGGGTTTTGTTTTTTCTTCTTTTCCTAGTTCCTTTATTCATAAGGTTAGACTTTTTCTTGTTTTTTGAGGTAGACCTGTATTGCTACGTACTTCCCTCTTAGACCCGCTTTTGCTGCAACCCACATATTTTGAACCATTGTCTTTCTGTTAAATTTGTCTCCATGTTTTGTTTGATTTCCTCTTTGATCTATTCCTTAATCTATTGATTATTTAGAAGCATGTTATTTAACCTCCACATATTTGTGTTATTTCCATTTTTTTCTTGTAATTAATTTCTAGGTTCATACCATTGTAGTCTGAGAAGATGCTTGATATAATTTCATTCTTCTTAAATTTGTTGAGTTTATTTTTGTGTCCTAATGTGTGATCTATTTTGGAGAATGTTTCATGTACAACTGAGAAAAAGGTGTATTATGTTTCTTTTGGGTAGAATGTTCTGTGTACATTTGTTAAGTTCATGTGGTCAAAGTGTCATTCAACATCTGTTTCCTTTTTATTTTCTGTCTGGATCATCTATCCATTGATTTAAGTGTGTGTTAAAGTCCCCTACTATTATTGTGTTGTTATCAACTTCTCCCTTTTGGTCTTTTAGTATTTGGTTTATATATTTAGGTGCTCCTATGTTAGGTGCATAGATGTTTATGTTGTTTTATCTTCTTGTTGGACTGATCCCTTAATCATTATGTTATGTCCTTCTTTGCCTCTTGCTTCTTTCTTTGTTTTGATGTCTATTTTGATATGTTTTGCATCTCCAGTTTTCTTCATCTGT
>JAVSCE010000192.1:0-96939 GCA_032199065.1 Smutsia gigantea
CATTATATGCTGTTGTGAAATCGAACCTCACTGGTGTTAAGAGAGTCACACTGAAGTATAGCCCAGAGAAATGAGCTACTCCCATTTGCTTTTACCAAAGCCTTCATGAGGAGGAAAAAAACATTTCCAAATATATTGAAACTTTAATCATAGTTTATGAGACATAATTAATCCTAGATTATAAGGAACTTAGAGGTCACAGAATCTAGTTCAAAACTAAATCCAAGAACAGGCCTATATTTGTTGAAGGGGTCACTGCAGTTGAGAACTGCTGATTACTAGAACTTTTAAAATATAGCAAAATATGAATACTTAATTATAGCTATTTTTATTATTAATTACTAAATTAATTTTTGTCTAGGGGACAACTAATGTGGCTTTTAAGATTTCTACTTTGCAAAATTTGAGACTTTCTTTTATCCCTCAAATAGAATCAATATTTAAAATATTTCATGGCTATTTTAACAATAATTTAAACTTTTGTTTCTGGATAAGAATTTACATTTATATAGAACATACATTCACACACGTATAAAACATAAACACACAACATATGTCTCTATGTATGTAATTAGGAAGATAGATAATAGATAACCACATTCCCCAAATCTTTGGATCCTTTTTTCTAATAATTAGATCTGTTTATTTTTAAGAAGAGGATATCAAAGTTTCATAAATGGTTAGTAGATCTGCCAGATTCTTTTTGAATGTCTTACAGAATTCTTTCTCCATTTGCTTCAAAATGATGCTATTGGGTATCTATCTAATGAATTCTGTTATGTTTTTTGAATGATTAATTCTTTCATCAGTTTTTTTATAGTTGTCTTTGTCCATTAAATATCTTACCTTAATTTATAATTTCTCTTTTCTCTCATAGCAATATTGCTTCATTTGCTTTCTTTTTAATAACATCTGTCAAAGATTTCTCCTTTTATTTGCAAAATTTTTAATAATTATTTGTATCTTTTACAATAATTTCATACATGTTCAGACTATAAGACAGTCTGAAAGTCTCCTTATGTATAGTCCTTATGATTACTGAATTTCTACCATTTCGATATTATTGCATTATTATTTTTGCTTTATTCTCTTCCTTTTGTTGATCTAGTTGTTAAACTTATTATTTTTCTTCTTCCCTATCCTCTACCTTTAGAATAAAAATATTCTACTTACTATTAACTTATGTATAAAACTGATTTAGAATTATGAATAATTTTAATTGCTATTATCATAGACCAGTGATTCTTTTATCTCACTGTTTTCTCTTAGATTTGGATTATATTATACTAGTTTTTTTTGCAGTAGGTCATTCTTCCAGAAAGGATCTATCACCAACAGACTTTGAGCCTTTGAATATCCAAAATTAATTTTTTTGCCCTCATGTATGAATGCTCATTTGATTAGCTCTAAACGTTTCAATTTAGCATCACTTTTCCCTCAGAACTTTGGAGGCTTTGCTTGGTTGACTTTAAATATTTCTCTGCTGAAGCTGAAGCTTGCTGTCCATTTGATTTGTTCCTTTACGTGTAACAGAGTTTACTCTCTGAAAATATTAACGATTCTATTTTATCTGTGCAATTCTTAAATATCAGTAGTTCAGGTCTTAGCTGCTCATTTCAAATTTTAGACTTATTCATGTGATTGACCTTTTATTCCATTAATTTCTCTCTTTATTCTTTTGGTTGGAACCTGTGACTCCTATGAAATGGCTATTAATATTTATATATATATATATATGTGTGTGTGTGTGTAAATTTATATATATATTTATATATATGTAAATAATATATTTATGTGTATTATTATATACTGATACATATTCCTTTATGTACATATCTCATTTTTATTTTTTTTCCTGATTTATGAGAAATTCTTCTTTCCTCAGTCTTCAAGCTTACTACCTTTAACTGTATTCATTCTGTTTTCAACATAGGTAATATGTGTTTCATATATAAAGAGGATTTTGTGCTAATTTTTTAAACTTCTACATTCTGGAATCACAAGTCTGACTGCATGTCCAAGTGGATGAGTTGTGTTGGGAAAGCATTTGAAAGACTGAGGAAAGACCCAGAGATGCCATATGAGACATGAGGGCTTAGTGGGACTTACATACGGAGAGTCCAGGAGCAGCCGGCTGGTTGAGGTTGTACGTTGCTGTTGTGGACAGAGAGGGAATTGCTTATATGGGGAAGGGAGCAAAGACTATGTTGGTGCCAGGGGTGAGGGAACAAAGACTACATGCTTTGCAAAAAGGGATCATTCTTGTGTGACTAGTGCCCCAAGGAGCAAAATCTTGGTCAGAGGGGTCTGCCTCCCAATAAGATGTCTCCACAGATAAGGCAGGCCTGGATTTGGCCAGCTCCAGGATACCAACATATCATATATTTAGCATACCACCCAAAGGAAGGTCCATGGGCACATATGGTTATTCTGGGACAAAAGGTTATAAGCAGGCAGTGTTTGTCACCACACACATTTTTAAAAATCCATTCTCTTTTCTTAATCTGTAAGTATAATATCTATAATTATTACAGTAAATTATATTGTTTTTCTCCACTAACTCTGTTTCTTCATGATTTCATTTTGTTAATTAACTTCAGTGCCTCCCTGCCATGATCTGAATTTATTCACAGTTATCTCTGTGTCTTGTAGAGGTCTTAGATGAATAGTGCATTTTCTAAGGCCAAATAAAAATTCTTCTTCCATTGGTGCAAAATTTTGATTTATAAGAGCCTTGCTCTGGGCTTTTCAGAGAAAGGCTGAGATACATGGTTATGTGGAGTGTGGGGAGGTTATGTTATGGGGTGCCATCTCCATTCCTGTCTGGATCACTCTCTGCACCCACTTGCAATATGTCTTGGATACAGTTTTTTCTCTGTCCAAAGCTGTAAGTATAGCTTTTTCCTAAAAGAAATTGCAAAAGCTGATATTTTCTTTTTTTTCCTTCATTTTATCCTCCACTCTTTTTATTGAGATATGGGTTGTCATAGTCTCTAATCCGCCTCTTATTATTTCCTAATATGTAGGCTAAGCACTGTTGCTGGACATGTCAGTTACAGTCTTTAGAAAGTGGTGCTTGAGGTTCAGTCAAGGATAAAATTATTTAGCATAGCTGAATAGTGGGGCAGGTTCTCTGATCTAATTATTCAGCAGACCATACTTCTGTTACTCTGGTGTGTACTCCACTCTTCCCTTTCTTGACTTTTCTTTTCACCTGAAAGTACTCTTTGCTGGCCTTTCTCTTTGGTTAGTTTTGGGCTAAATTTTTTTGTTCTCCTGTCCTTCCACAAGTCCAATTCTACCTGCCTTCTGTCTTAAAGATTCCATAATTCCCAGTCTGGTGAATGGTAAATATGTGCTCCATCCACCAATGCAATTCAAATTCCCCCAGTGTAGGAGTTTCTTGCATAGCACTTTTGCCTGCTTTAAAAGATAGGCTGTTTCATTTTTGTAGAGCTCCAATCATTAGAAATCACCATGAAAAGAATGCTGTTCTAGGATACTGAAAGACTGGATCACAAGTCCACTGGTAACTTTCATTTGTCCCCATATCTTTCACTTAGATGCATTTTCTTTGATCCTTAACAAGTCAGATGCTTTGAAGGGTCTTGCCTTTTCTTTTTGGATCAGAGGAAAACACTTCAATTTGAGAGAAGTTACAATGAAAAGTTAGCCCTTTTTTCTTTATTTTTTAATGTTATATTTAGAAGAGGCCACCTTGTATCAACACAGAATGAAGAATAAAATGATAATCTCTTATGAGCTCATGCACATTTGAAACCAGATGGCTGCTCAAGTTCATGATTTTTAACAATCCATTTTCATAGGAATTTATGTGCCTTGGAGGTTAGTGAGTGAACAGCTTTCAGACATTCATTAGTTCTGCTCAATGATAGTTCCTCTCAAAAGAGTAGATATACAATGTTCTATGAAAATTTATACAGCATCATGGAACCCAAATTTCCTACATAGTAACTTACTAAATAAGCAAGCATATGCTGACATGTATAAACTTGCTAAGTAAACATGCATATGATAACCAGGCTAAGGTTGGCTGAAAAAACAAGCAGAAATCCTGATTCCCAGTCTACATCACTTTATCAGTGGATGTCAGGGGGGCTGATAAGATACATAGTGATCATCTACTGGATAATCATAAGGAGGTGAGGCTTAGGCATCTGTGGTTTTGCAAACCTTTCTTAGTGACTTTTATCCACTGTTTCTCCCACTCTTTAACTTTCCATGTAGACATGCAGGCTGTCTGTTATTCTCAATTCTAACTATTTTTTCCTCTCTCTTTATGGTTTAAGAGGCAAATTCAGAAAAGATTGCACTGAGGACTTTTTCTTACTCAAAATATGGACATGTTTACAGGACAGTTTTCTGCTGTTATCCACATTAAAACAATGACTTAATACACAACTCATACATTTATACAAGTACTCATTCACATTTACCTACTGAGTTTAGAGCAAAATTTTGTTTTTCAATAATGCTACTCAAGTATGCTCATTTCAAAACTTGCGAGCATGAAGTAACTAAACCTTAACACCTTTGAATAATTGCTACCGAGGTCGGGCTTGAGGCATTACAGTGAAATGTCATACCTTCAGCACTTCTTTCCATCAAACGGAGAAGAAAAGATCACTTTCAAAGAGAACTACAAAGCCATGAAACAGATAGCAGAGACATGACAACAAGATTTTATAGTTTGTTTGTGGGCTAAAGAAACACAGTGCAGTAACTATTTTTTAAAAAGACTTTTTCCTTAATAAACATTCTTGCATATTTCTCTTAAGGAAATTGTAAGCTCAAGGTCTAAATAATTCCTTATTTAAAAATATTAATTAAATTATACTACAACAGTGTTTAAGGATTATAATATAGAATTTTCTTTACAGATTAGCTCCCAAACCAGACTTTAATGTAATGATAATCTTTTAGCATTTGTTTTCTATTTTTAATTGTACTACCTAAAACATCAAGTTTCTAGGCTTAATTAAATATTATGGTTGTATTCTCTTGGATTTTGTTAAATAATACTTAACCTTGTTAAATAATACTTAAAAAATATCCTTGACAGATAAGAGTACCATCCTATTTTACATAAGCAATTTAAAGAAACTCACCAAAGGCTCTTAATACTCACTGTAATAACTATTCATCTTCTCTCCCTCCACACAGACAAAATGAAGACATAAACATTGGTTTATGCTGTACTGATCAAAGTCTGAAGTGGGGCAAGATTAGGAAAATTACCAATGATTACCTAGACTACAGAAAGAGAGAAAACTACATTGTTCAACAAAAATAAATTCCACTACATAAAGTATCTCAAAAACAATTTATTTTTAAATTTTAATTATATCAGCAATTTTAACTGACCACATTGTCTACAATTTTACTACAAGTGTTGATATCTATTTACAAATAATTATATTCTGGCATAGTCAGGTTTTTTCAATAAAATAGTACTTTTGGAGATCATATTTTCATAATAATTTTTAATACATATTTAGTAGGCACCTGTTTTTGATCTATTTCCATAAATAACATAAAAGCATGGTAATTATCTTCTATTTTTTTTGTTTATTCTTTGTCATATAGTTGCATTTAACAGCTCAGAGCATTAATTGCTCATAATTATTTTAAGTATAATTTATAGGATTAATAAATGTATTCTATATTTAATGTCACTTACTTGATATCAAGATATCTGGCCACAGAATTAATTAAATAAAAAAGTAAACTAATAATGTGAGCTATAAATCTCAGGTAGAGGGTTGTGTATAAGCACCACAATAAGTTGAATACTTCTAATAAAATATGCTTTACTATAAATATATGATATATGTATATGTATGTGTATACCTCAGAACTAATTTAAACTCTTATCATTTATAGTCTTTGTAAACCTAAAATAATTTAAACTGAAAAGTAAAGTCAATTCAAAGAAATATGAGATGAGAAATAACCTGAAATTTCATTAGTTATTTTAAACTATCTTCAGTATGATGTGGATGTGGCCAAAGATACACTAAGCAAAGATAGCTTTTAATGTAAGGCCAGGCTGTTGAAGCAGAACAACATATCCTCCAAAAAAATTGCTTAATTAAATCTTAAATGAGTGCTATGTTCTTTGGCATAAGAATTTGGTTTTGGAATATTTAATATCATAATAGCTGAAGTAAGCATCTGTTAAGGCAACAACTGCTTTTCAGAATGCCAATTACATTTCTTTAATGTCATTAAAGTGGATGTGTTAAGATTCCCCACTGATACAATGGTACTTTTAAAAGTGTGAGCATGCTAGATGGCCACAGGAACAGTATGCGAGGAACTGATGCTAAAGAGCAGGAGATCTTAAATGGACATAAATAAAATGGAGAGTGTTGTCTTTTAGAAATACCAGGCACTTTAGAAGCATATTTACAATTTCTTGAACACCTTTGAAAAATATTTAAAATAATGACAAATACCAAAACTAGATTAGCTGATATCTGAATTAACTGCCACCATACAACAGTAAAAGTAATTGGTATTAATATATCATTCAAAAAGCATTTGTTGAGCCCATTATATGGTCAGGGCTGAGGAAGAAAAAATATAATACTCTTCAAAACATATACCTTGGTTTCTGCCCTCAAGCAACTTGAAGTCAAATAAGAAAAAAAAATCATGAAACAAAGAATGGAATTTTTATTATCAGAAGACAAAGATACAATTATCTCTCCCTTCCAAAAAGAGGATTCAAAGCTGGTGATTGTGCTGTGGAACAATCTATGCAAATTGTTTTAAAAAATGCAATATGTTAAGAGTTCATTATTTTTGATCCAGTAATTCCATTTCTAGGAATTTGTTTTAAGGAAATTAGCAGATGTGCAGTCAATGATTTATGTCATCTACTAGCTATACGATTCCCTTAGAAAGTAAGTATAGCTTCCAGAGCATACACGTCCACTCATGAATTCTTTACATTTGGCTTCAAAATAGATTTCCTCCTATTTTCTACTTCTGGCTTTTCTTCAACAAAATTGTTGCTAACAAACCAGCAAAAATCAGGAGCGGTCTCCTTGTTTTCCTTACAAACCATATCATCTGAATCTGACTATAATCTCTTTCTACACTATCAGTGTCATAATAATATGTAGACAAAAATTTATATAACACTTGAGTTTCACAGTTTATGCAATAGGATTGCAGCTGTGCAGAATGCCCATTAGTTTGCATATGCTGTGTGTTGTCTCTTCTAGTGCAAGCTTAGGTAGGGTTGAGCACGGCACATCTGGCCCTGGCTTACTATAGTGGAAAGATTAAAGGAACCGGTAATGCAGTTTGTGAGTGCGCCCAACATGTAGAAAGGGTATGTATTTGTGAACTGAATGAAGTGCTAAGCAGCAGAAGGCGTCTTGATTCTGAATCCTAGAAGAAGATGAGTTCATGTTGACCCAGCTGTTCTTGCAGTAGAAAATATGGTATTAAGGTAATGGGTTAAAAATGAAAGTCAAATTTTTCTTGGGTATTCTGTAAATATAGGGAGGAATATGCACATGGTTATGTGTGTGGGTGAGAGAGATTGAGAAAGAGATTGATTTAAATGAACTGTAACACTTGGAGACACTGGGCCATTTTTCTATTAAACATGAGAGGAAGAGAAAGATCTCCATTTATGCATCATGGTTTGTAAAAGTTAACAGTTACACTACATTAACTGTAGCACTGGTTAGTCAAGCCCAAGAAGATTTTAAGAATCACTTGATCTGTGAAAATTAGTGTATCAACACAGTTTAAGGGTGACATCTGGCAAGATAGGTCTTCGGCAGTGTGCACCTGTTTGCCTGACGTAACCCTCAGGTGAACAGCAGCCAAACACATGGCTACCAGCTCTGCCCTGCCATCGGCAGAAGCAGGTGGTTTGATTGTACCTGTATTTCCTTAAAACTTCCAGGGCTTCTGGCCTTGCCAGCCACAGTAGTAAAGAGATAACTGTCCTGTACCACAGTTGGGAGCCCGGGTAAACTTCCTCTGGAGTGTTTCTCCACTTACAGCACAGGACAGCAGGGAAGCCCCAGGCCTTCTTACTGGAATGGCTGCTGTGGTGTGCACAGTAGCAACCGTTCAGGCACCGACTCAGGGAACACCAACCTCAGGCTTCACTAGAGAGAGCCATGGCTGTGAAGTGCTCTCGCTAGAACTAATGCCAGTGGGGATGGAATCCAGCACCGCAGGATGAATCTGACTTCCCTACCACCTGGCAGAAGCCAAAGACTCCAAGAAGGTTTGGTGAATACATGTATGTGTACCTTGAAATTCTCGGGATATGAATAACAGAGAAACCATAGAAAAAGACTCAATAGCCTACTGAAATCACAGGTGGGGATCTGAAATTTATAAACTGAGGCCTTTATACCCTTAGGGATCTGATGCTTGCCGCATGCCAATTGCATACATAATTATCTTTCCCACTAGATAAAGGTCTTGCAAAGGGTTACCAAGTCTTATTTATATCTGTACTCCCAGTGTCTCCTTATATGTATGAACACATAATAGATATTCAGTGCTTTTTTCTTTAAAGAGTAGACTTACAGTGAGTAACAGCACAGGCCCAGAAATGAAATGCTTTCAGGGGGAAGAGAGATAACATAAATGGGCAAATCCTTCTTGTGTAATAAAAAATGGGATGGCAAGAAATAGTGTCAGTTTAGAGAGGGCATGCCAGATCTATGATGATGTAATAAACTAAACTGAAACTTAGTGAGCTAAACAATTCCTTTAATAAATCATGTTCTGTAGGTTGTCGGTCGGCCTGGGTTCAGCTGTGTGGTTCTTCTGCGGGCATGTCCTGGGCTCACACAGGTAGTTTCTGGCTCCTGGCAGGAGTTGGAAACTGATTGTTCCCAGATGGCTTCACACACGTTTGGCTGTTTACTATGGCAGAGCCGGGTCATGCCTCTTCACCAATCATAATTTCTTCTCATGGGTTCCAAAAGCGGCCTCAGGTTTGCTGATGTCCCATTGCCTAAACCAAGTCAATTATAACTCTTAATGGAAGGAACTTCCACTTTTGTGACCACTTTTTTCATTTTTCCATGAAAGACATTCACACTTTAAAATATTTTAGAAATTAAACCTCTTCTGTCCAAAAAAACCTCAAATATGTGACTATTCTCAGCTTCTGGCTACCAGCTTAATACCTCTGCTCTAACCATATATTTTTTAAAAACCATTCAATTGAGAAAATTTTCTCTCTGATTTGAGTTTTTCTTACTATACACTGAATTTTGAATGTACCCCTTTCCATGAATTTTTAGTATTTTAGTAACTAAGCTCCTTCAGATGGCACCCAACATACTCATGTCTTACCGTAAATTCAACTTTATAAGGGATGTCATTAAAGAATTATTCCCTTCACAGTGACCTGTGCACACTGGTGCCATAAAATGTGATTACTCAAGTTCTACAGTCATTCTCCAATGTCATCTGTCTGCTTATAAAAATACACAAGTGAATTTTGTGTATCCATTATAATCACTGTTAATAATTCAGTTTTGCCAACCAGGAGAAAACACTTCTTCAGTCACAAGCAGATGTACATGTGGTAAGATGAATGACAGGTCAAATGATCGTGCATCTTTCTGTATATAAAAGAAATACTGTATTTAGGATACATTCCAAGTTTCACCTGTTTTTAAAAATCTGTCTACAATTTTCAGGAACAATACCAAATATTCTCACATGATTCAACAGATCCTATGAATGCTCATTTTCACTGACTATTATATTCATCTCTTCATACCATTTTTACAAAACTATCATGGCATTTCAAAACCTGCACAAAGAGACAGGGCTACAAAAGAAAAGCAGTAGATCTGATAATTGATATTTTCGTTTTTAAAACACAATCTGTTATTTTTCACTGTGAATACATGCCTGTGTAGCACATTTAAGACTTAGTAAAAATTTAATTTAATAGGTTTTCAAATGGAAGTATGATCAACTTTTCAAAATTTTGGTACATGCAGTACAATCTGTGTTTCTTAACAGAGAAGACACGCAGATCCCTGGAGAAAACACCTGTGATTTCCTGCAGTGCATAAATCCCAGCTTTTGAAACACTGAAATGCAGTATATCACTATTTTAAGTAAGAAAATGAATGCAGTAACGGAAAAATCCCATCCTACCATGAAGCATTAAATGAGTACTCTCTTTCTGAAAACAGCCCATACCAGAAGAATAATCTAAGGATTAAGAGAAAGTGCCATTAACATATTTAATTTAAGCTTCAGGTTAACTGAGCTAAGGGGGGCTACAAATTTTATGTATTTTTAAAATACTACCTTACATGGAGATAAGGGCTAACTAACTCAGCTGAACAGAAGTAGTCCCCGAATGTTTATGGCTCTCCAAGGAAAGCTGCCTGCTACACTGAAAATGCTGAGAACCCAGAAGGTGATTGTAAAGTAAGTTATATCCTCCTGGTATAGTTAGTCACATTTATGACTCAATATAATTACTTCTCCTGATCAAAACTTAAGGTGAGATTTCTAAATAAAAAAAATTTTTCTGTAAAGAACATCAAAAGGTGACATAAAATTTAAACTCATTCTAAAAAATGATTTATTTGCTACCATGTATAAAAAAACTTATTAAAACAACCACTGTAAATGTAGTATAATGAAAAGTAGCTTTCATGATGCTTTAGTCCTTGCTCTAATTTTCATTTTCTTCTGTCATCATGGTTCTGTTATTCTTTACTATATACATGCTCATCCATGTGTCTTTGTTTTCTCTTTGCATTAACTTGGATACCGTAAAGCATAGAATTCTCAGTGTCATTGTCTTAAGTAATTCACAAATCAGCCTTTATAGTTCAGTGTATCATTTATAGTAGTTGTATCTATCTCAGATACAAAGGCTTAACTAGTGATATTGTGTGTTCTTTCCCTGTTGTACAGGGAGCACTGTGTGCTCTGCACAGTGACAGAATTATTGCACATGCTGTTTGGTTTGCTCCTTGCCAGAACCAATGCATGTGTATGTGAAATGCTTATTATAAAATGTCTCCTATTGCTTCAGCTTGGGGAAAAGGGTGTTTATGGACCTTTCTCGCTTTGATGTGGATAAATAATACTTATGTCCGTCTGTTGACCAGAAAATGAAAACTCTCCACATTACTCAATAGTCTCTGCTGTATAATTGACCTAAACTTCCGTTTTCAAGTATCATCCATCTGAACTACCAGGGTAAATGTATTCATTCTCCAACTAGGGAGTCTTTGCTGAGATTTTGTTATGTAATGGTTTTAGGTCCATTACACATTGATTACACATACACAAAATATATAGGAATCTTATATCTCAGAAGACATATGAAACATCTTTTATTTCTGTCATTTATGCCCTATTTAAAAGAGATTTTGAAGAAGGGATGTGTGTATGCCTGTGGAAAGTTTTTAAAAGGTGCACCACTGGTTAAATACTAGATAAACGTTGAAAACCTCATCTGAGTAAAGCATATTGCTCTTCCTAATGTGGGTAGATCTTATCCAATCGGTTGAAGGCCTGATAAGGAAAAAAAGCACATCCCCTGCAAGTAAGAGGAAATTCTCCTGCCTGACTGCCTTGAGCTGGGACATCAGTCTTTCCTGTCTTTGGACTTGAACTGACACACAGGCTTTTTGGGGGTTTCAAGCCTGCTGATTTTTGGACTAGAACACCACCATCAGTTCTCCTAGAGTCCAGCTTGCCTGTGGCAGATTTTGTTACTTGTTAGCTCCCATAACTGCATGAGCCAACTCGTTATAATCAATCTCTTTCATGCAATTATGGAATATATTATATATCCATCTTATAGGTTCTGTTTCTCTGGAGAACCTTGACTAATACATGCTCCAAGAAATTATTTTCATAGAAAGTAGCTTCCCCTTCTGATTGGTAGAGGGAAAATATACTATCTTACATTTACATTTGCCCTAGAGACACCTCACTTTCCTCGCATTAATATTTTAGTACCTCATGGATTTTAATATCAACAAAACAAGCTAATTCCGTGGAGAAAGCATTTGTTGGTAATGAGTATTACAACTGAGAACAGCAATTCTGGACCTTCATAGAAATAATCTATCTATAAGCAATATTTTCTTTAAATCATTAATGCTAATATAATGCCTTTTTGGTGGTTAAAAATACATGCTAACATGGTCTAACACTTCTTTTTCTTTTTCAGGTGTACCTTCTTCTCAATTCCTCTTAAGTAGCTCAGTCTATCTCTTTTTTCCCCCTGAATCTGTTACTTAACAGACTTACAGATTTCACCATTAATTAATGATGAGTATCAGTTTCCCAAGTGATGATTCAAAGCTCTTATGTAAAATTCCAAATATGCCTTGTTTTACATTATGTGTACTCCAAGGCATCACAGACTTTGCCACAGTCATTTTTTCCAGTGCCTCTTGAGAAATTCAATCTGATGAACAGCATGTTTGCATCATTATTATGTTGTGTCCAGGAGGAAACTGGAATATAAAAGTAATGAAAAAAAATTAGCAAGAACAAAAATTAATTTTGAGAAGTAAATTAATTAGATTCAGATCCTCCCTTTTTCTTTTTTGCTCATTACCAGTCTATGCAAATTAATCATTGTCATGGGTCTAAGTTGAAATAAAAACAACATTATTGATTTGCTGAACTAAAGGAGTACATGAAAATTCTGACAGCATCCTAACAGAAAGAAAAAAAAGGGGGGTAACAGAATTATTACTTCTTAATGTTAAAAGGATTAAAGAAACTTCTAAAATTGGATTTTATTTACTGATGAATGTGCTGACATATTTATAATGCTTTACATAAGGCATCAAATATTTTGCCTCATTTGATCATCAAAATTACCCTGTGAGATCATTTTTATTGTCCTTATTTTAAAATGAGGCAACCAGGGTTCTAAGAACGTAAGTGATTTTAGGGCACATAGTAATTCTCACAGAAACTTCATGTAGGTCTGAGAGGAAGGTGGTTGGTTTCTGCCCAGGTCAAGTTTCCTGTGAATCCGATGAGCCAAAGGAAAACAAGGGTGAGAGGTTGGGGAAAGGGTTTACTCTCAGAGCTCAGTCTCTCTCCCCCACAGGGCTCTGCTCTGGACCCCAGCTGCTCCCCGTGGCTCTCCTTCCAAACTCTCCCCCCACTGGCCATGGCCCACACTGCTTCCCCACCACGTCCCCCAGGGGACGCTCCGTGGATGGGTCCCTGGTCCTGACGGGCAATCCCACATCCAGCCAATGGCTCCGCCACAGTAAACATCACAGTGATGTGCAAACAGGCCCTTACATCCATATCACTATCAAGGCCAGGAGGAAATTCTGGTTGGAAACTTCCCTTTATCCCACAATTGACCTTTAAAGTCCTCTAAATTTCTCAAATGTAAGATAAGCCACAGCCATGAACAGGGAATGTGTACCTAGAGTAAATGGGGATTAAGATAGTATTTGAAAAGGGAACAAAATTTAACTCTTCGGAATACCATGTCTGAGACAGCGATCTGGGTGTCTCACGTTTGTATTTTATTGTTGAAGAGGGAGTGATATAACTTCAGTAACTGCATTACAACTTTTACTTCCTTTTTCCTTTCAGAAATTTTAATTTTGAAAATAAAAAGAAATAAAAATTAGCTATAATGTTACTACTTTGAAGAAAAAGAGCTATTGGTTGTCTTGACTTTTTCCTAAATTTGTTCTACCCAGTTGTAGTAGGCCTACATAGAAATATATCTGTGTGCATTTCATAAACTGCTATTTTTTTCTCTAATATCCTAATCTATCTAATATTATAGTATTTTAGCAATTAAGAGAAAATGTAAAAGGTAGATTAAAAATAGAAACAGAATGCATGTACACTGTCACCATTAAAATCAAGTTTTTACAGTAGTAGCGATTTAATGAATTAAGAGGATGAAGAGACAGAAAGGTAAAACATTATTTTTTGCAGTCAGTATGGGTATTGGGCCGTAAAAGCATGTGTATGTTAAATGAAAAACTGTTAAAAATTAAGCAAAAAATAAGAAAATTGCTAGAGGGATGGAAGGCTGGGCAAAATAGGTGAAGCAGAGACAGAGGTATAAACTTCCAGTTATAAAATAGATAAGTCATAGGGATGTACAGTACAGCACAGGGAATATAGCCAATAATATTGTAATAATCATGTGTAGTGATAGTAACTAGACTTATTGTGATCATTTCAAATGCATATAAATATCAAATCACTATGTTGTACACCTGGACAATAAACCTAGACAATGTCCACCAAGTCTATAATTTATATGGAGACATAAATATGAATAAACAAGAAAAAACCCTTTAAAACAGAACAATACATAAGCATTTTCTTTATATCAGCTATAGCAATCAGTCTTAAAAGGGTAAGTTTGCTTTTTGTATAGAAAGAATAAATGGCAAGTGCAGAAACAGATCCATGTAAATATATATGGGAATATATGTTAAAAATGACATTTCATATCATGGACTTTTCAAAAATAGTAGTTGTCAAGTTGACTATTTTTTAAACAAATTAAATGGTTATATTCCTATGTCACCCCACACTTTAAAGTTCCAAATCTATTAAATAACTGAGCAAGACAAACTATAAATTTTTGTACTCATTTAAAAAATGAGGAGCAATCTAGTTTTTCAATAAGAAAAGTCACGGAAGTTTAATCATCTTCTAAATTTTTTGTGATTGTATAGTGTAGACACAAGCCAAAGAGAACAGCTATCTGATGGGCAATGGCAGTGAGAATGGACACCACCTAAATGCACCTATATGCAGTCATGTCATTTTCACTCGCTGACATGGAAGAACCTGAAGGATCTATTAATATAAAACAGTTTGCCACAGATCATTACATAGCATAGGATAATTTATATAAAATATAAATATATGAGTATGCATGTTTATGCACATATATAAAGAGGGAACAAAGGAGTCCTAGTAAATTGTTGACAGAGGTTACCACCGGTTAATGGAATGTCAGTGAGGGAGACAAAAAAGGGGGCAACAGAAATTAGATAAGTCTTCTCATCCATTCAGCTATTAGAAGTTTCTTTTCAAACAATGTTAATATATTCATGAAATAATTTTGTAGTATTCAAGCTATATACCTGAAGTTATTCTAGCTTCTTTTTACTTTCCTAGCTTTTAAACCGATGTATTTCTTTTGAAAAAATTCTTTGGTCAGCTGGCTTAATGCTGACTGGATTTTATGCTTTTTTCTTACCAGTTGACATTACCACAGCAAAATTTATACTGAAACTTGAAATAAATTTATTATAATCTATTTACTTCATCAAAAATGTCTAAATTTATTCACTATTTAATTAACAACTACCTTTGACAAAAATATGGAGTTAGCTTGGGGACCATGAGCTCAAACTTGAATCATTACACAAAATGCAATTAAAATGTCTTCACCAAAAAGTGATTTGTCAAAAAATCCAAACCTTTTAACTCATGCTAGTTGTGACATTATTCTACTTTATTTTCAGTCTGATAAGAGTGCTGGTGTCAAAATAAGATGATTGTATCCCTTAGAAAGTGTAAAACATGTCTCCTATAAATAAAATAAGCCAATTTACTGATAGTATTAAAAATTATAGTATAAATTTATTAATATATATTTGCTATATTTATCTGTTTTGTTGTTTTATATGTGTGTCTAAATGAGTCAGTTATATAAATATACAGTAGTTACTTAAATTATTAATATTAATTAGTAACCAATTTTTAATCAATGTTTAATTGTGACGAATGTTTAATCTTTCAAAAAGAATTAGATCTCTGTCTCCCTCACTAGCTGTATAAGTTTAATAAGTTAAATGTGAAACAAACTACCAAAAATTATTGTGTGTTATGTACCTGACACAAGTTTTAATGCAAATATTTCAACTCTTTACATGAACCATTAAACTTTTTAAGACTAAGCAAGTCTTGAAAAGGAAGCTGATAAGGGAACCAATTCAAGTAACGAACAATTTACTGTGCCGAGACTATCACTCCTTACCGATCTTCATGATTTGTCACACTGAATCAGTCCAGATAAAATTGGATATATATAAACCTTACTGATGAACAAAGTTTAAACTTAAGTTGGGCTCCCCACTTCAAATAATTAATCTAGAAACAGTACATAGGATGGATTAGGAGGAGAATATTACCTGACAAGTGAACAACAACATAGTTTATCTCAAATACTTTTCTAAAGAATTGGTTATAAATTATAAATAGAATTGTCTAAGCGGTGGAGGTGGTGATTGAAGGTAGAAACCAAGATTCTGAGACAGTGACTAGAGGTAACTGTACTACCCATAGTAGAGTTTTTACCAGCTTTCCTTAAATGATTCTAAAATTCATGGGTGGATAGGATCATGATGGTGAGTAGGAGTATAGTTTAGACCACAAAGGTGTTTTTAAACTCTGGGATCCTGATACTCTATGTCTGATAGCATCTTTTATCTCCATCAAGTATACTTCTATTCATCATTTTGTACATTTTTTTCCCTTCATATGCCTTTCCTTTTTCCTAACACTTATTGTTTCTTTAGACCTATTACATAGTACTTCTAAGAAAGTATCTTTTTATTATGCTTCTCTCTGTATGTACCCATCTTCCCCACTTGACTTCTACTATTATGATTTTAGGGATCATGTCCTATTCACTTGTGTACCCCTAATGTTACCTATGACACTTGGAGTTATACATGTTCATCCATACATTTCAAGGATTGGTAAACTGTCTGAACATCAGCATTCTCACTTGTCAAGTTAATTTTTCTTCACTTAGAAAGTTTTATTTGATTTTGCTCCAAGTTTCAACCAAACAGGAATAAAGCAAAAAAAAAAAAAGGAGATACCCATATACTAAATTCAACTTCTTTCATTTTCATTTAAATTCACTCCTAATAAAAATATTCTATTACTAATAGTAAACCATTTATAACAGTATATTCTAAGAATTGTCTCATAATTTAAAGCTTAAGGGGTAATTTAAACCTTTAGGAACCAAATATTCTTGGAATATTTTGAGAGTGGAATAATCTTGAAACAGTTCTATTAAATGATTGGAGTCTCTACATTTTAAATTTTAAATAAAAAAAGTTAAATTTAAAGAAAAGTAATCAAAAACACTGGCCAGCCAACTTTTCACAAAAAAGAGTAATCTTTATCACATTAGCAACTTCTTTAAGAGTGGCAGAGACATTTAATAAATTTAGTAATATTTTCCCAGGACTTCTGCCCTCCATGGAGGTCTCCATTTGGGAGATGCAACACAGAGACGTAGTGTAATGGAAATAGTAAGCCTGCCCACTTTAGAGCCTCAACCCTGTCATTTAGTAACTGGGAAACTGGACTTCCATTTCTATCTGCGACAAGATTACAATTTAATACTTCGTCTTTCCAAATCAGTGGCAATTAATTATAATCAGATTCTCTTTATAAAATGTGATTTCCATAGATCAAAATAGGCAAGATGATGTTTATAATTCTCATAGTCAGGTAATCAGGGTTCACGTCAGGAATAGTTAACATTTTGATGCACTAAAATGCTAATTATATGAATTCTCAATCAATGAGGGACAATTGAGCTTGATCTGATCAGTGAGAAGGCAGCACATGATTTTTTTTGAGGGAAATCTGTGATGCATGTTTTAATTATATTATTTCTTTGAGGTCATTATGACAATTAAATTGACTTTGTCTAATAACTCATAAAGTTAAAAGTAAACTATAAAAGCAATATTTTGATCAAAACTTTTGTTATTTCCAATTCGGATTATCTTATAATGAATCTACCTTCATGGTGTCATTTAACTTAACATGTAAAAATTGTCATATTTAAGATTATAATCCAGAAATTCCTTAAAATTTTATAAGAGAATTTACAAGTTCATTAATCAATCAACTATTGATATTAGTGCCTCTTTGTCTTTAAGGGTTTTCTTCACTTTCTTGACTCTGAAGAAGCCGTTCTTGGCTCATTATTAAGGAGTGTGGTTATTATTCGGATAGTCTTAGTACCCCTCCATCTCTCAGGAGTTAGAGCCAACCTCATGTTGTTGAGGAGCTACTCTTCGCCTAATTGGTTTATGAATTACTTCTCAGTACATAAACTGATTAGTTTTCATGGCAGTGACATGAAGAAAGTGACACCACACTCATCCTAATTACATAGAGGGATAGACCAAGCTCAGATCAAGTATAAAGTAAGCCCTGAAATTCACTGATCTAAGGAATTCCGGGATTGACATGCAAGGTCACTTCCTCTCAACTAATCCATTGTCTCAATGATAAAATTTCCAAACAAGTTTAAAGATTTGTGAACAGTGTAAAAAATTAAACTTTCTGATTAAAAGGAAAGAAAACCAATTAGGAAATATCAAAACCTAGCCATTATATTACCTTGGGAGAATTTTTAAATTTACAATAATGTACTATAATTTATCCCTAATAAATTATGGAACACTGTCTCTAAACCAAAAAATATCTGTGGATTTTAAATATAATTTAATTCAGTGCAATTCTTTATTATCCTGTTTTGATTTTATCTTATCATATACCTTTTATTGAATGAAAGCTTTTTAGGAAATATGTGTCAAAATTTTTTATTTACCAGCAATTATTTTATATATATATTTCAACTGTTTTAAGGAATGAAGAGCATTTGAAGTATATATGGATAACATGTTTCCTGGAAATGAATAGATTCAGTTTATATTTAGCACATATTCGTATTTGAAGATTATTTCTAAAGCTAAATGATTGGTATGATTGCCAGAAATAAGTTACTTATCTTATTTTAAAATGCAGATTTTTGTTGGTTGCTTTATTTATTTTTAAGAGCCAAATTGGCATCTATTAGGATACTATGAAATGTAATGCTTTATTCTAAATTGATCATTAAATATGAAATTGTGGATTTTTGTTCTTCTTGAAAGACCTTAGAAATAGCACCTGAAATACTGTGGGTAGCAAAAGATATAAAGTAAAACTTATGACGTATACAAGAAAGGTTCCAGAGTAATACTATTCTACATTGTTATGCTATTTTGTTAATGTTTTTTAGGAAAAAATGGGGGAATATCACTGTACTATAAGTAAAAGAACATTAATCATGACTTGCCTCTTACCCATATTGAACTTAGTAATTGAATAATTAAAAAAATCATTCCAAATATCTTCAGAGTTTATGTTTCAAGAAGCTGTGTCAAGGTACAGAAAAGGATATATAATCCAGTACAATGATTTTTGAATTCCTGACCTGGGGGGTTGTATAGCCACATTAGTCTACTGGCCTGCATCCCATAGGGTTTTATTGTTTCTTCAAATATAATCTACTTACCAAACTTTCATGTCTGTTCACTTTAAAAATGTTACTGAGTGTATTATAGGCTTCAAAAATCGTGATCTCTGCAGTAAATTTAAACTAGAGCTCATATAAAAGTTTATTTCCACCTTAAAGGCAAATCACCATTTCTGAAACATTTATTTTCTTACAAAAGATAATTTGAACTGCCATTTAACATTTCAGGAAGATTCGTGAAACACAATACTTTACTGAAATTGTAATCAATCCAAAATAAGTCACTGTATTTATATTTAGCGTACAGTTTTACATTATTTCTCAAATAAACCAACAATTTCTGAATTATTGCTCAGTCAATAATGAGACAGTCAATATTTCTATATTAGAAATGTTTTAATGGGGGAGTATAGAATACACTGCTAAGTAAATTTATGGCTAATGAAAGGTAGAATATATTTTATTTGATCAGAAACTATAGCTCTTAAATATTAGAATATTCAGAATTCTGGAGAGAAGTGTGTGTTATTTCCATCCTTAGAAATCATGGAGAAGAGAAGGCAGAAAAGGGAAGGGAAGAGTTTTCTATTTAAAATGATTCCCAAAGTAACAATTGTATTTCATCCCACGTTCCAACTAAGACTTCCCAAAGCATTATATTGACAAACATAACTGGAATCAATGGGGAAAAAAAACAATGATTTATTAGTAGTGCCTCTCCTGGAAAGAAAAAGATGAAATGAAAACATGGAACTCTATTCCTTCAGACAATTATGCAACAATGGAGTTGAATCTCCAAGTGCCCTATCTGATTCTGGAATTTATATGAAAATTCTAACTAGACAGAATTTTGTTAACTCAAATGCAAACAGAAACAGAAAGAAAAAAAACATGTAAAGGAAAGAAAAATTAACAAGCCAACAGTGTCTCAAATTTGCCAAAGAGGGAATTAGGAATTATATCCATGGTTAAAACAATAGGGAATGTGAAGAATTATTGAAAACTTTGACATTATGCTAGCTAAATCATGTCTTTCTGGGCAAGTCCAGCATCATGCACTTAATTAGCTTAGTTTAACATAATAAAATGTAGACACTTCATATGTAGTATTTTATAATAACATTTCTTAAATGTATATGAAGAATGTTCGTTCCACAGGAAGTTTAAAACTATGTGGAAAAAAGTGTCATGCACTTAATTAGCTTAGTTTAACATAATAAAGTATAGACTTTCATATGTAGTATTTTATAATAACATTTCTTAAATGTATATGATGAATATTCATTCCATAGGAAGTTTAAAACTATGTGGAAAAAAGTGTGTTTCCTTCTCAGATATGTCTCTTACACTGCTGCAAAGTCTCTTAGTCTCACTTCTTACCTGACTCTTTCCTGTTGTGACCACTCATGAACAGACTTCAATCAGCTGCATTCAGCTACACTCAGCCTCTTGCCCTGACCACATAAAGTTGACTCCCCACTGCCCTACATAAGACTCAATCAATGCCAAAAGGACAGAGCAGTTAATATCTAAGAGCCACTACTGGACAATGTCCAATGGGATCCCCTGGAAAACAGGTACAAAATGCATTTCATAAGTATTCTCAAAATGACCTGTTATGATTGAGTACCAGTCTCCTGTGATTCCCTTCTATTTTTTTCCTTTTCCCCTTGTTCTACTCCCTGTCTTCTTCAGTTTTCTTTTGTCTCAGGTCTGTCTTAAACTAATGGGACTGAGAAGTGGTGCTAAAAATTGAATCCCCAGAATGGAATTTTGGGGCTAGATCATTGATTGTCATTAGACACTGAGGATCCCATTTCTGGTGTAGACCCATGGTTTTAACCCCTGACAAGCAATGGTATCACAATTGCTAAGATTCTCCCACTTAAGGTGAGATGAAGTGTTCATGCAGTATGAAGTGGTAGGATATATAGTACTTTTGGCTTATAAACAGTGTGGAACCAGGGTGATTAAAAATTTTAAACTGCTTTAGAATTTTGAAAAAAAATGGCAGGTGCAGATCTATCACTATGAACACAAGAAACATTATGAAAGACAAAGTTTCTATACTAATGGTGAAGTTTTATGAGACAAGGAGACCCTTATATCATGGGTCAGACTATGCTGAAAATCAGGCCTAAGTTTTAAGTGTAAGGAGGGGAAGCTATGAAGGATGTGGTATTCATTTCTTCAATACATTTCTAATTTCCAAAAGCAAACTCCCCAAAGGACCTACCTAATGTATACAGGCAAGAACTAGAGGAAATACATTTGACCATAAGAGGAATAATATAAGACTGGAAAGGGAAGAATTTAATATTTTGGAAATACTCACCTTTGATTAAAAAGGGTTCAATAACCTGGCAAGTATACCTGGAACCAACTGTAATATCATGCTGGAATAATCCTCTTGAAGTTTGTGTACAATGACAGCTTACAGCAAATGAGGTGAAATTTCAGAAATTGCATCAGTAAAATAATGAGGAACAAGTCAGAAGGCTCAGAGAGATGAAACAGTTTTAAGATGGTTTTATTATGTAAAACCAGAAAATCCACTGCTCTATCTACTTTTTTCCTCAGGAGCGTCTATGGAATGTTCCCTTTTAAGTCAATAATGGATGCCTCAGTGGTGTTGGGGGTGGGGTAGAGGAAATGCACAGACATCTTTATGGAGCTCAGTAGTGTATCCCTGTGCAGGCTGGTGTGAGCAGGTAGATCTGGGCCTTTCTTTAACAGAATTCTGGAACTTTAGAGGCAAAGTGGCAGTACTTAACCATCAAAGGCAAGGTAGAAGTAATTACTATAATGGCAGCAAGATTAGAGTAGCAGTTGGGGTGCCTTGACCTTCAGGGATCTGTGGGATGATTAAGAGATCATGCTGTTACAAGCCCATCTGATAGGGTGTTATGTAACTTGCATAACAAGAGAAAAAAAGTGTGCTGGCAAGCAAAAGGCTGACGTCAGCCACCAAAATGGAAAGTTATAGTTTTCTATCCAAGTTCCAGATATAAGTCACTGCGCAGATCCAATATCCATTGATTGAAGGGAATGCTGGGTTCCCTTGAGGAAGGTCACAGCAATACCAAAATTAGAATATAAAATAAACACCCCCCAGTCTTTCTCCAAAGAGAAAAACGATTTCTCATTTATTGAAGAAAGGAGAATATCCATATTTTTTGAGGCTTGTTGGATACAGAATCTAAGATGACACTAGTAAAAGGGAACCCAAAATGCTACCTTGGACCCCTGTTTGAGTGGGAGTGACAGAGCCAGCTGATAGATGATCTTCTGACCCAAGATCATCTCGCACTAAAATGAAAGTCTTCGGATTTATCCAGTTATCATTTCCCTGCTGTCTGAGTTCACACATCACAGCAACTGGCAGAAGCTTCCTGCACATTGTTTTTAAGACGTGGGAAGTTAAAGCTGTTGAGGTAGAAAAGGCTAAGCAAAAGTCTTAAAACTGATCCACCATCCCTAAAAGCCAGTAGCATTAAAATGAAGCCAAACTATATCCCAGATGGAATGGGAGAAATTAGTGTCACCTTCTGAGTTTTAATGAATGCAGGTGTAGAAGTGCCAATACCCATTTGAGTCCTGTTGACCCTGCGATATCCAAGTGGATTATGATGGATAGTGGTGTGTTTCTATAATTTCATTCAGTGGTAGCCTCAAGCTCAGCTGCAAAGCCAATAAAAGAGATCAACACAGTCGTGGAACTTAGTAGGAAGCTGTTAATATGAAGAGTACATTCATTAAAAGCAGCTCAATTTCTTTTTTTTAAATTGAAGTATCACTGATGTATATTTTTTATATTGACATATCATTGATATACAATCTTATACTGGTTTCAAATATACAACAAAGTGGTTCAACAGTTACCCATATTATTAAATACTCATCCCCACTAGTATGGTTACTATCTATCAACATAGAAAGATGTTACAGAATCACTGACTATATTCTCCATGCTGTACTGCTATCTCCATGATTAACTTATATTATGATTGAGAATTTTTGTGCCCCTTTGTCCCCCTCATACTCCCCACCTATCCACCCCAACCCTTCCCCCATGGTAAACACTAGTCACTTCTCAGTGTTTAAGAGTTTACTACTGTTTTGTTTATTCTGTTTTGCTTTGTCTTTATATTCCACAAATAAGTGAAATCATATGGTATTGTCTTTCTGCTCCTGGCTTATTTCACTCAACATAATACCCTCTAGATCTATCCACATTATTGCAAATGGCAGGATTTCATTTTTATGGCTGAATAATATTCCATTGTTTATATAGGTACCATATCTTCTTTATCCATTCATCTATTAATGGACACTTAGGTTACTGTGGGATGATTAAAATTTTTCCCATATCTTGGGAAAGCATCTCAAGTTCATCTCAAGGAAGGACAGAAGCATACACTGTGTACCCAAGACAAGTTGCTGCTTTGTTGCAATATAGTGCACAGATGTAACCATTTTGATGTCCTACAGAATATCACACTAATCCTCTATTGAATGGAGTGACTATATTAATATCAGATGCAATAACTTTAAACAGAACATTAAAAAAGCTAAAGATGTATATTTCATAATAATAATGGAATCAGTACATTAAAAGATAGGAAAATAAATACATATGTACCAAAAGCAGAGTTCAAATACATACAGAATCAGAATTAAAAGAGATAAAGTGATAACTTCACATAGTTGGAGATTATAGATAACCCTCTCAGCAATTGATAGAACAGTTACACCAAAAATAAATAAATAATATGAACAAAATAAATTGAGAGATGTATCTTATTCAAGTGTTGGAAGAGTCAGTATTTTTAAAATGAAAATTTTCTGAAACTGGCCTACAGATTAACTGTAACGCCAAAGTCCCAGTACACTTTTTTGTAGAATTTGAAGAGCTAATTCTAAAATTTACATGTAAATACAAAGGACCTAGAATATCTACATCAACCTTAATAAGGTAGAACAAAATTGGAAAATGAACTACTTGATTCTGGGTCTTAATATAAAACTACAGTAATCAAAACAGTGTGGTAGGATACAATGATCAAAAGATAACTCAGTGGGGTGGAACAGAGAAACCAGAAATAGACCTGTATAGCTGATTGTCAACAAAGTGTCAAAAATTCCCATGGGAAAATGAAAGCCTCTTCAACGAATGACACTGGACACCCACATAGAAAAAAAGTGAAACTTGACCCATATATTACACAACACAAAAAAAAGTAAATTAAGAAGGATCATAGATTTAAATATCACTATTTAAAATATAAAGCTATTAGAAGAAAACACAGTAAACTATTTTCATGACTTGGAAACTAATAACCATGAAAGAAAAAAAATGTGTTAGACTTCACCAAAATTAAAATCATCTGCTCCTCAATAGACGTATTTAAGAAAATGAATAGGGAAACCACAGATAGGAGAAAATATATGCAATACATATATTTAAGAAGAAACTGGTATTCATGATACATCAGAAACTCCTGCAATTAAGGAGAAAAAGACAAACACACTGCTAAGAAATGGATAAATGATATGAACAAAGACTTCACAAAAGAATGTATGCAAAAGGCCACTGTGCACATATAGAGTACTTCATGAAGCTTCAGGGACACATATTTTTTAATTCAAAATTTGATACCATTACACAACTACCAGACTAATTGAGATGTTAATAGTCTTTAGTAATGAGGAGTAAGGACAGTAATGAGGATGATCTTACCCTGAAAGAGAGACCTGTTCCTCAAAGGTAGAAAATAATAGTCTAGGAGCTGTGGAGAGCTAAAAGACATCAGTCCTATTTCCAGATCCTGAATTGCATGGGAAGTGAGAGATGAAAACAGGTACAATTTGAGGATGTAAAGGAGTTCACTGATCATTGAAGAGTGGATTTTGAGTGTATTATAGAAGCGTTTGGTAGAGACTGCAGAGTAAGAGATTGATTTAGTATACAGAACACCATGGATATGACATTGTTGTGATGAATAGATGATCAGAAGGATTTTGGGTGAGAGACATGGAAAGGTTAGAGCTAGACCCAAGACCATGTGCATAGCCCTCCCCTGGTGCTTTAACCCTGTATGCATGGAGGGCTGCAGAGAGGTCCCTTTGTGGCAGTGAGCTTCTCAAGAAAGAATACTAATTACTTTTACATATGCACTGTTGGATCAAAAAATGATATCATGTTAGTGCTAAATTACACTAGTCATTCAACATTTAAAAAACAAAATTTAAAGAAGGGAACAGGTTTGGAGAATAAATTAATGTAAACAACCAAGCTGACAATTAAATTGCATTTAATTTTGAAGATTAATGTTAGAAATAATCCTATTTTACTACACATTTCTAGTGCAAATACAATCTCTGCATTGTATTTATTGTTAGACATTTTCCTATTTCTCCTTAGTTAAGTAAAATATTCTGTTGTCAATGTGAATACAGCAAGTAAAATGTGGTAACATGTCAAAACATGGAATTTGTAATATAACTGCAAGAGTTAACACATTAATTACCATAGCGGCTCCACAGATTTTTGGCTTTAAAATAATATTCCCCAAGAAATTACATTTATCTGAATTTTATTTAAATCAAAATCAAGGAATACACCATAATTTCTCTCTCAATTCTTCAATATTGTTTACTATTTTCCTAAGATACTAAATCTAGTAAGTCTTTTGCATTGTTGATGTTAATAATGAGATGTATTGGTCTCTTTTATAGGAAACTGATTATTTATATGTTTTACTGAGTAAGGCAAATGGATGTTATCCCACAATTACTTCAGCATTAATTGTAATATTCTCTGTAAGTTTGAAGGTTTTTCCTTCATATATTTTAATAATTTTGAAAAGCAAATATAAGGTTAAAATTAGGATGAACATAGGTCCTAGTTTGCTTAGACAATCCTGGTTTATGCCCATTACCCCAGTTCATATGCCTCCTTTCACTCTAAATTTTTCCATGTGTGGATAATAAATTATTAGCTTAGGTAAAATACTAAGGAAATCTAAGCTTCCTAAGAGATACCAGGAGATGTGTATTGATTTTTTAAATAATACCTGGGAAGCCTTTTCTAAGAATGCCCCTGCTTCCTTCCTCTCATTTCTGCCTTAAATGAGCACATGTGTCCTAACTGCTTCATGGCCACAATCACAAAAGGCTTGGCTTACTGGAAGGAGAAGAGACAGAAAAGCTCTTGGGGAAATGAAGTGAGGATAAGAAGTGAGGGCCTCTAAGTGAGATCCCAAGGAAGAGGGACAAAGGAACTCAGCAGAGGGGAAAGAGAAGCAGAAATGCTACATGCATCAGAAAGGTGTGCAACGTAAATTCCACCAAGTAGTGAGGTCATAAACACACCATGTAATCCATTCTTTCCTCCTCTTGGAGAGAAATAATTTTAACCTCTTGTAATCAATTCAATTTCTTCCTAAGGAGGTATTTTGGTTATTGTACTATAGAAGAATATGGTTGTCTCATAATAATCATTTTCTTTCTATGTAAATATTTTTGCCTCAAGATTTCAAACAAAAGCTCACTACTAAGGTTTAATGAGTACATATAATATCCCTATAATGTGCATTTTAAAGAATACATCATATAAATCATTACTACATACAGATTAACCTTAGACAAAAAAATATTTTTACTTACCCATTGTGTTTCTTTATCTGAGTAGATTTTATAACCATTTTAGAGAGAGAAGAAATTATTTCTGCAAAAGGTATTTGAATTGCTCACATCTGTAACTGTAATATATTTCAATATTAATATATTGACTATGAGGCTGAGAGGTTCCCAAGCATTTCACTTATTTGCCATTATTTCAAATAAAATAAGAAATATATAACAGTGGTTAAAAAAAGTATCTCTACTTGCAGAATAAGTGAAACAATAACAATAAATAACATTCTGTTGATTTTGTGCATTTTCACTGAGGTGTCCTCCATCTATGTCAGCTGAGAACTGATACTGCAGAGTATTTTCTGCCTCGTCCCATATTAAGCTTAATTTTGGAAATTGTTCTTGTCATTTTCCTTCAAATGTGTCTCCTTATACATTTTGAAAGAACATTGGAATAATCAGAGCATTCTGTCAGAAATAGATGAATATTAGCTATCTGCCTGCCACTCCAACCCAGATATATTAACATTCAGTACAAGAAATCCCTTTGCAAAGTCAAAAAAATATCAATTCCTATAATAATTTGTGTTCATTATTCTCCTTTAAGTCTTTGGTATTACTTTTTATTACCTATAAAATGTATTTTCTTTATTTCTAGAAAGCCAAAAATGTAAGTACAGGACAAGATTTTGTTTGCATATGCACATTTTTCATAATAGTGTTCACACTAATATCAAGCTGAGGTGTCATTACTTATATCATCTAATTTAGTTCTCACCCCAGTACTGATTAGCATTATTTTTTCCATAGTTCCAAATACAAAAATTGAGGTTTCAAAAGACTAAATAACTAACCCAAGGTCACATGTCTAGGGAATGGAAAACCTGGAATTCAAATGACTTACTCTCTCATCATGTATTCTTTGTAACATTCTTTTCAGGGAGAGAGGAAGTGTGATGGTGGGAAACTTAGAAACAAGTTGAAGGACTATAAGGGATGGGTTAAGTAAATTATTATGTAGTATTAATAGCATGAAGGGCTATACAGATATTAAGATGAAAGATTGACATAAAAATATATGGCAGGAAAATAGCACCTAATTATTAATAAAATTAGAAAATAATAAAAATAATAAAAGTTAATTAGTTAATCAAATAATGTTAATTAGAAGAGTTTTGGATCAACCTGGGAATGATAGGAAAAGAAAAATTTATGTGTGTGCATGCATGTATGTATATAATTTTATATATTATCATTATTCTTATAATATGTTGTATTTATTTTTATTGTAGTGTATTGTTTTGGGGTATGAAAAAGGGAAAAGGAAAAACCTACACATCTAAAACTGCAGTTTGTATAACCTTTCCTCTTTCCATTCAAACATGACCCATGTAAATGCTGTTCTTGGTGAGCTATAAACAGTTCATATAAGGAAAGAAAATTGGTTCTGTTAATTTAGCCTGACAACTGACTCAAAGTATCACACCACCCAGGCTGGCCGGTGGACTTCCCTGACAATACATTGGCAAATGGAAATTGCTTCTTTTGCTGTCCAGGTGACTCGTTGCTCCAACTTAGCCCCAGTGTCACTGGTGGTTGAACCACTCTGATAAAAAGAACACATTTTCTTCTCACTTGATATTAGTGACTCCAAATAATTAAAATCTGTGAAATTAAAAATTGATTATTATGATTTCTATGATATTCTTATCTATTTCTTGTTAGTTGGTGTAGTTATGATAAATAGCCTCTTATCTCCAGTGAGAAAGATTTAAACTGCATAGGCTGTTTGCCTAACTTTAGACTCTACACACATTTAAATTACTGAAAGCAGATTGCATCGCGTCCTGTGTCCAATTCCAAGTAAATGTCCAATGTTGTGGCATAATAACTGTGTCAGCAATACAGCTAGCTTTTAAGTTGATCTGGTATTTGGTTCAGAAGAAGTCAATTCAGGCGCAAGATAAATCTTTCTAGGTAGAAAAGACACTAACCAATTACAATAGTGAAGAAATTTAAGTGTAATGTAAATGAAAAAAATATAGCTCTTAGGTAAAGGTAATTGCATAGTATTTCTGGTGATCTCCCAAAATGACCTTGCTCTAATTATGGAAAGGGAAAGCAATGGAGACAGGTGTAATTTAGATCTTGGATATCAGTGTTCAAAATAACATCTTACAAAATGCATTGTGCTGGTTGTGATCAGACCAAGAAAGAGTTAGGCTTCCCGATGGTTTCCTACCTATATGACATCCATTTATAAGCCAACTTGCTTGAAGTCCCTGGGGAGAGGCAGGCACAGTGCCCCAGAAATGCTCTTTTCACATATCTGCTATCCTAGCTGAGGAGACTCTGGGTTACATAGAAACAAAGAGCCTCTTTTCTCACTAAGCCTTTTGAGTGTAGTACCTTCTGAGATTTTCTTTCTCTTTCCCCTTACCCCAGGCAGAAGTACATCAAGGGTGTATCACACCATTACTGCCACTATAAAAGGGAAAAGAAAGTATAAGAAAGAAGAGAATTCTAACATTTTATTATCTCTGTAATAACTTTAGTTAGGAACCTCAACTCATTTTAAGAGAAACATGAACATTTTGTTTTTATAGTCATTGCTACCAAATGTGCTCTGTTTAACCAGATACTGGTTCTAACAATTCTGTCCAGTTCAGAAACTTTACATCACTTGCTTTAGAAAAAAGTCCCTTGTTAGTTAAATATTAGTCCTGTCCATTTTAAGAAGCAATCTCATTTAATTAAAGTGTCTTCTACTATTCAGAGAAATCTAGATTGATCATGGGTGCATAAAGTAGAGGCAAGGAGAGCTGTATGTCCTCTCTTGTTTCCTATTTGCCTATACTTATCCCCTGGTGTTGGAGGAGAAAGGCAAGGCAAGGGAAAATAGGTTTTGATTTCCATCATGGCCTATGGCAGGCTGCAGTCCCTTTTCTTTTACTTACCACTCCTGCTGACCCAGCTTGTTTGTAGGCTCAGTGGAGGCGGCAGATGCTCACATGAACAGTTAGAGGCAAAAAAACCGTGACCCTTAACTAGCCATTGTGAGCTGTGGTAATACTCATTTATCTGGCAACTCCCAGCTTTGAACCCAAGCCTGATTCCTTGATTCCTTGACTACATAGGCTTCTTTTCCAAAAATGCTGAAAACCTCTAGCTGGCTGTGGATAAAGTAAAGGTTCCTGTGGCCAGGATTCTCACCTGGTCCTGTCGGCTTGCTCACTACACATCCGTGGGCAATACGTCGTTACTAACTATATAAAGAGCTCCGCCCAGTGCTCTGGGAGACACGGTGGCAGGGCTGCAAGGCTGCAGGAGAGCAGAGCAGAGGCTGGAGTGGTGGCAGCGCTGAGGACAGAGACTGAAACGGCTGTGGGGGTAGAGAGGCCCAGAGGACGGCTGTGCGGGACGGCTGTGCAGACAGAGGGGCCCAGAGGACAGCTGTGCAGACAGAGGGGCCCAGAGGCAGAGACCGGCTTGCTGCATGCAGACTCGCTCTGAGTGGACGGGATTCTAGTGACTGACCTGCCACCGTGGGAATAAAGTTGGGTATAACCCTTCCACCCCAAGAACGTTCCACTGTCATTTCTTTGGTCTCATTGAATACACAGTGAACTTGTCCAGGGCTGCAACCCACTGGTGAGGCACTGACCTTCATCCCTCAATATTACCTGTTATTGTGGTTCCCAAACCTCAGTACTATGGGCATAGAAGGACTCTTATTTGAGGTAGTCCTTGCCTCGGTGGACCTTGTGATTCCCCCACATTCCCTCTTCAAGACTCTTTGTCTTACAGTATAAATGGATCAAGTCAGCAAGTCTTTATTTAAGCTGGTGTTCATGTCCGCAATAACGAGAAATCTCTCCCTTAACAACACATCAGACCTATTTGAGTAATTCTCTGTTACCAACTTCTCTTGGCTTTAAGAAGGGAAACTAGTAGAGATAACATCTATTTTTATAAGCAGTGCATGCTCCAGTAAAGCCAATGATCTTCTCTCTCCAATTTTCCTTTCACATCTCTTCATGGCAAAGCCCATCAAAGGAATCTGTATATTTTTCTTGCCTTTTACAGGTCTTGATAAAATCATTAAATACTTTCTTCTTTAGTTTTATTTTGAAATTAACATGTTGTGATTTAATTTCTTCCTAAGGAGATTTAGGAATACATAAATAAGAATGTAAATCTTTTGAGTCTAGAATTCTGTCTCATATGTAAACCAGAGAAATAACTTTCTGACAGTTAAGGGTTTGCTGCAAATTAGGGTTGCAGTGTTAAGTGATTTATGTCCTCTCACAATGAGCATGCAGGATGATGGATTCCCAAAACCCTGAAAGACCCCAGGTGACCACTCATTGCTCCTTTAACATTCCACAGGCAGAGGTTTACCTTGAGCATAATCAATATTTGAGGGATATAATAAAACCATTTTAGACCTTAATTTGCTTCAGGTATTCAATTTAGATACTACTGCAGTCAAATTTGCTCTGTACCATGAATGTTGAAATACGGAAGTTGCTATTAATATTTAAGTCATGGTTGTAAAAACAAACTTTAAATATAAATCATATAAGTAGATCACATTCCCTTAATAAATCACTTACTCATTTTAGTTGATGTCTCCAGTTTCTCATTGCATAAATGAATAAACTTTAAGATTGCATTTTTATTGTAAATTATTATAGTACTGGAGCTCTTTGATGGGAGTGGCAATGTATATTATATTTCACCGTTATATTTCCACAAATGAGCACAATTCTTGGTACAAAATAGCCATGCAATAAGTAATCTCTGTGTTTAAAGTTTTATTTTTTAAAATCAATGGAATCAATGGAAAATAAGTGTCTTGAGCTCAAGAGTAAAAGCATGATGCAAGAAAATATTTATTTCCAGCATTAGATGTAAATATTCTCATGATCATTAAACCGAAATTAATTAAAACTTTCAGAAAATAGCATCAATATCAACAAATTTATTTGTTTATTATTATTTTTATTGAGATATAATAGATATAACATTCCTTATTGATACCAAGGTTAACCTGAACCCCCTTTTTAATGCCAACTCTATGTGAGCAAGTGAACTGAGAATTTTACCTAATTATATCATTTATTCCTCAACCACATATGTAAAGTAGGACCTAGTTACCTTTTTTTTTTTTTTTTTAATGAACAGAGTAACTAGCACAAGATTTCAAAGCTACAGCTGGGACCTTGTAATTCCCCCACATTTCCTCTTCAAGACTCTTTGGCTTCTGATATAAATGAATCAAGTCAACAAGTCTTTGTTTAAGCTGGCATTCATGTCAACAATAAAAAACAATTTCTCTCTTCTTAGCAACATTTCTATCAACAAAATCTCTACTTTATAAAAAATTGATATGTTTTTTATTGAAGTATAGTTTATATACAATATTATATTGGTTTCAAATATGTAACATATTGATTCAGCAGTTATATACATTATAAAATGCTCACCCCAATCAGTGTAATTACTGTCAATACAGAAAGATGTTACAGAACTTTAGACTATGTTTTCTATGCTGTTCTTTCATCTCTGTGACTAATTTATATTACGACTTGAGATCTTGTGCCTCTTTATTTCCTTCACCTATTTTACTCACCTGCCCCAACCCCTCTCCCAGTTTAACTACCAATCACTTCTCAGTGTCTATGAGTCTACTGCTGTTTTGTTCATTTTGTTTTGTTTTGTTTTTGGATTACACAAGTAAGTGAAATCATATGAAAACCTCTACTTTTAACCACTTTATGGCTTGAATAAAGCTTAAACTATGATCAAATTGTCTAAAAGATTATCACAAGATGTAATTTATAATTTTGGAATGGAATTATAAAATTATATTCAGTATTAGGATAATATTTAAATATTTAAGAAATAAGAAGAATTGGTACTCTAGTGTCATAGAGGTGTCAAAAGAATAGGATAAGAAAAAAGGAGAACATTATCATATTTGGTCTACTTTTGAACATTGTTAGAAATATAGGCATTTTACTAGCTTGATTTGAAATAAACATTTTATTTTCATCTTACTAAATAGCTCTTCCTATTAAGAACCTATCCTGATCAGTTTCATAATGATTTTGTAAATCAACCCTAAAGGTCAAAGGTATCAGTAACTATCATTTACTTTATTTACATTTTCACATGGAAATAATTTGGAAAATTCTGACTTTGACATACGTACCCATACTCCATCCTCCTGGTCATAACATTACAAAATGTTTATGATAATTAAATCTCCCAAAGAATCAAGATACAAAGTAATTGCAAATCCCAATCTCTATTCATTATTGCTGTATAATTTTCATGCTATCTGCCATAAATCAAGACAACTTATGTATAGATACATTTTTATAAATGTATACCAAAAGAAGGTCATGTCAATCACATTCCAAACTATACTCTTATTATATGCAAAATATAACTTGCTTCGAGTTATGGATTCACCCTATTGTTTAATTCTGAGAGAGAGTAATTTTGTTATATTAAAGTATCATTGATATACAATCTTATATTGGTTTCAAGTATACAACACAGTGGTTCAACAGTTACCATATTATTAAATCCTTACCCCAACTAATGCAGTTATTATCTGTTAATATAGGAAGATGTTACAGAATCATTGGCTATATTCTCCATGCTCTACTACTATTCCCATGACCAGCTCATATTATGATTGAGAATTGTTGTGCCTTTCATCCCCCTCACACTCCGCATCCAACCACCCCAACCTCTCACCCATGGTTACATTCAGTCACTTTTAGTGTCTGTGAGTCTACTGATGGGTGCGTAGATGTTTATAATGGTTATATCCTCTTTTTGGACTGACCTCTTTATCATTATGTAATGTCCTTCTTTGCCTCTTGTTACTTACTTTCTTTGTGTTGAAGTCTATTTTTTCTGATACAAGTGCTGCTGCAATTCCTGATTTTTTCTCCCTATTTGCATGAAATATCTTTTTCCATCCCTTTACTTTCAGTCTGTGTATGTCCTTGGGTCTGAAATGAATCTCTTGTAGGCAGCATACAGATGGGTCATGTATCTTCATCCATTCTTCCACTCTGTGTCTTTTGATTGGTGTATTCAGTCCATTTACATTTAAGGTCATTATTGATAGATATGTACTTATTGCCATTTTATTATTGTTCTCTGGGTTTTTGGTGGTTCCTATCTGTTCCTTTCTTCCTCTCTTATTCTCTCCTCTTGTGATATGATGGTTTCTTTAGTGTTGTGATTGGATTTCTCTTTTTAATTTTTTGTGCTTTTATTTAGGCTTTAGGTTTCTGATTATCATAAGGTTCATGGATAGTTTCCTAACTATATATAACAGTCTATATTAAGTTGATGATCACTCTGTTTCAAACACAATCTACAGTGCTTCTTTTTTATTCTTCATCTTCCTCCACACTTTATGCATTAGATGTCATAATTTGCATTTTTATGTATCCTTTGACTAATTTTGTATATAGTTGGTTTTACTACTTTTGACAACTTTGTTTTGTTTTAATTTCATACTTGCTTGGTAATAGGTCTACTAACTTTACTGTGGATTTATTTTCACTGGTGAAAACTATTTAGGCTTAAGAACATTTCTATCTACAGAAGTCCCTTTAACATATCATATAATGCTGGATTAGTGGTTACAAATTTCTTTAGCCTTAATTTATCTGGAAAATGTTTAATCTCTCCTTCAAATTTGAATGATAATCTTGCTGGGTAGAAGATTCTTGGTTGAAAGTCCTTCTGTTTCAACACATTAAATATTTCGTGCCACTCCCTTCTAGTCTATACAGTTTCTGCTGATAGCCTGATGGAGTTTCACTTATAAGTAACATTTTTTTCTCTGACTGCTTTCAATACCCTCTCCTTATCCTTAATTTTTGTCATTTTAATTATTATGTGTCTTGGTGTTGTCTTCCTGAGGTTCCTTTTGTTAGGGGCTCTCTGGGCTTCCAGGACCTGGGTGTTCATTTCCTTTCCAGGATTGGAGAAGTTTTCAAAAATTATTTTCTCAGAGACTTTCTACCCATTTGCCTCTCTCTTCTTCTGGTACCCCTGTTATGAAAATATTGTTTCATTTGGAGTTGCCACACAGCTCTCTTAGCATTCTTTCATTTCTAGTTTTTTTCTCTCTGTTTCTCAGTTTCATTGTGTTCCTGTTCTCTAATTTCCATCTTTTTAATTTTCTTCTCTACTTGCAGCAATCTATTATTCATTCTCTCAATTATATACTTAATTTCAGTTTACTGTATTCTTAGGCTCTGAGTTGTTCTTTTTCAACTCTTCTGTCTCTTTGTCAAAGTCCTCCCTGAGATTGTCAATACTTTTCAGCAGATCAGTGACTGTTATTTTGAAATCTTTATCAAGAGGATTGGTGATCTCTGTTTCATTTAGTCCTCTTTCTGGTGTCTTATCCTGTTTTCTTTGTTTGGAACATATTCCTCTGCCTCCTCATTTTGTCAGGGTTTCTCTGTTTCTTCCTCTGCATTAAATATATGTTAAGCTTCCTAGTCTAGAGAGTAATGACTTTACAAATAAGGCATCGTATGATGTCCAGAACCTCAACACTCTTTACTCTCCAGTCCCTGATTCTCCTATGCAGTAGAGCCACAGTTGCTGTTGGGGTAGGGCTGCCTTTCTGCCTGTCTGCAGAAATTAGTCTATCTCAGTCTGCTGCAGCCGGAAGTCTGTCTCGGCCAGCCCTTTCTGATCAGAGGAGTGGCTTCTGCTGGGGCCATTGTGGGCAGTGCCACCCTCTGCCTTCCCTGAAGTGATGACTGCCCTGCTTGGCTAACAAGGGGGGTGGGTGGTCACAGGGCTCTGGAGTGGGTGCACAGCATCTGAGCTCACGCAGGGCTGCATGGATGTATGTCTTCAGGCTGGGCCACCTGTGAGGAGGAAGGAGTGCTCAGAGCTGGCTCCAGCAGGAACCTCCCCAGTTGGTAGGTCTGGGAAAGCCTCCCTGTGCCTGCTGGACAGGAAAGTCTTCCTCTTCCTGACAGAGGACAAAGTCTGACAGTGCTGGGAAGAGTGGCCGGGCAGGTGGGTGTGCAAGGAATCGCCTCAGGGCAGAGCTGGGGGCTCCCATCATGCCCAAACTGTTGGGCAGAGTAAGGGCTGGGGAAGGGTCATCCACCTGCCCTTTCTCCTGAGGAGAGAGCTCTGTTAAACCCTCATTCCTATGACACGCTTCCCACTGCTGGTAAATCCTTCAGAGTCTCAGCGTCCCAGAGTGTTCCGACTCTCCCTGGTGTTCAGCCCTGCTAATCACCAAAGCCCGATGTAATGTGTTTCCAGGGCAGATCTCCAGGGCCAAGTGTGTAGGGCTCCTGAGTGCTTATCTCCTCCCTGCTCTGTTCCTGTCCCTCCTGCTTGTGGGCTGGGGTGGGGGAAGGACTGGAGTGTCCATCAACTGTGGCTCTGCCACTTTACCCTTTTCTGTGTGCTTTCTCTTCTTCCCCAGGGGTAGGGGGTCTGTTCTTCAGTCTTCAGGTTGTGTTTAGGTTTAGTTGTAGTTGGTGTGCCTGCTTCCTTGGTGTGTGTCTGGGAGAAGAGTTCTGCCTGGACCTCCTACTCCTCCTTCTTTTTGCCCCACAGATCTGAGAGACCATAACTTAAGAATTTCTTTAAAGAAAATCAAGCTGTGACTGAGTTGTTGAATAGAAGAGAGGTAAATTCGGAAGTTGCTAGTCCCCCACTGAGAAACTACATATAAATGTTTCATTGGAAAGTCTTCAATATTGTGCTTATCTGAAAGTTTTTTTACAGGTTTTTGATCATTATAATGACAAAAGTGACCAATTTTATGACTTTAAGAAACTTAAATGTTAATTTTGGAGTTTTTTAAATAGATTAGAGGTACTTTTATTCTAAATTCATACTAATGTAAAAATTCGATTTTTATACTAATGATATATTGCCTTAATTTGATGATCTTGTTTTTATTGTCTAAAGAAATAGACTTCTCATAAGAACAAAAATTAAAAACTGGTATTGTTATATTGTCTTATATTATGCTATTTTATGTTGTGTTATATTATTCTACAATAAATAGCTTCACATATTTGATTAAAATTAGCTAACAGGAAATCGTAGAATATAAGTATTGATTTAAAAATTTTAAATTACTGATATAGTTATATATTTTACATGGATTTGTATTATCATTATTATTCAATATTATTATTATTGTTTTTAACAAATATTAGTAGAGAATTTGTTTTTAAATTTACTTTAATTCCCTATGTTAGGATCAAAAGCCTTTCTAAACTCCCTCTTGGACTCAAATTTGGCATGAAAAACTACATGGTCACATCTCAGCATCCATGGTTTTATCTTTTTTTTTTGACAATAACTTGATAACTCTTAGAACTGACTAAAAATATAGTTTTACCCTTTTTTTATAGGAAATATATATTAAGAAGAAGCTTTTATTCTAATAGGTCTTCAATTCTCATTACTAATATAAACATCTCAATAACATATCTATTATACATATAAATATAAACACACATATTCTCCATTAGAATGGGTCTAGAGTCAACAATGGATACTTCAATGGAGTAGACAAAGTGGTAAAAGATAAGGTATGCCAGGCAAAAGGCAAAGAGGCATTAAACAGGAATATTAAATTGAAGAGTTCCAGAAAGTAAATAAGATACAAATCCAGGTGTTCATTGCATTTAGTGACAAAAATACTTAATAATGCTGTTTTAGTGTAGTGGCCAAAGCTAAGACTAGGTGGTAATAGCATATAAAAGGAGTTGTAGAAAAAGTAAATATAATGACAATACATAAACATTTCAAGAGGTCAGGAAAAGTTGTCTTAAAAGGAGGAATGCAAACATATCTGGAAAAAATGAGAAAGCCAGAAGGGAAGAGAAAGTTGAGGCTATAGGGAAGGGAAGAGATGATTGAGATAGTGGGGTCACAGAAGGGAAATTGATCCAAAGAACACATGGACGTTTAGATATACTGCTGTAATAAGAAAGAAAAATGAATGGGTGCATATGCAACTGTGTGAGTAGGTTTTGTGAAAAGAAACTGAGAGATTTCTTAAATACCTTTCTTTTTTCAATAAAGTAAGAGGCAAGATTTTTGCTGACTGATAGGAAAGATGGGAGGGTTGGAGATTTGAGGAATGCTTAAAATAATTTTCAGGAAGAGTACGAAAGTGCTAACCAAAGTCATGTAAAATTCTCAGCATTGCACCCCAGGCAAGATTATTAATCATAAATCTGTAGTGGTGGCAACGTGCAAGGTCATATTATTTTCTACATCTTCACTTCCTAATCTGGAGGTAGGTTCAGAGGAGATGGAGAGTTGAGGTCCATGTGAATATGGCTGAATAATGAATATCAGCTCTAATTTAGACAGAAATGGTCATAAACAGAGGCTGATTTAAAGCAAATAAAGCTTAAGCTGCAGCCCCCCTCCATTGTACAGGTCACTTCCAATGCCTAGCAAATGGCTAGCAATTTTGTATTTCCAATTTATAATTTTATGCTATTTTTCTTTAAAATGGTTCTGCAAATAGTTCCCAAGCACAAAACCCCAAAATCTGAATGCAGCTGCAAAGCAAGAAAACAGTAGGAGAGCCAATAGGTAGAGAAAAAATAAGGGAGTCTATGAATTGGATTTTCTGATAAGAATGAAGGTGAAAATGGTGTGACTGAAAACACAAGACACCTGAGGGGCTTAATTTTGTGTTTGGGAAGCAGAATGATTTCATAGGTGAAATATTTATAACAAACCAGATTTGTGCTCTCTGTCCTATTGCCCTTAGACTTTTTTCCAAAGTTTATTACAATGAATATATGTATATATGGAATGTAGTTTTGTAATTTCTTGAATAAAGAAATGAATGCTTTATGGAGAATACTTGGCGACCTCCATCTAGAAACCCAATTGAGAAACTCTTTTATAGATTTACTTACAGGAAGATATTTATATCTGTTGAAGAACCGAAATGCTTGTTCTTTTACAGTAATAAGAGTGATATAACTACTGCATTTCCTTTTCTTGGACCTAAAGTTTAAAGGTAACACAAAGTCCAGTCAAAGCAATAATCTTAAAACATGAAACATGCATTGTTCATATTTCCTCATCTCTTTTGTTTTCCAATGCTGATAATTACTTTTGCAAGAGGACTTTTAATCTTTTGCAAGATTAAAAGAAAAAGTTGTAAGTGGACATGTAAAGGAATGTAGCTAATTGTTAAGAAAAAATTGTTACAGCCTTATTCATATAAAGGACTATATATTATTCGTATAAATGATGTTTTAAAAATTTAAGTTGAATTTTACAAAGCTGAACAATTACTTCAATGAATCTAAATATTTTGACAGCTAAACAAAATAAAATGCCTTTGTAGCGTTTCAGAGATAGGTACCCTAGTCGGGAAAACTACTCTAACTGATAGTAATGCATACATAATATGTATTATTAGCGCTCCTGCTGGTCTGACTTCTTGGAAGGCAAAAGCAAACTATCATTCTCAGCAAGGTGAGAAGCATATTTCAGTTAACCCATGTTTCATAGATTAACAATTAGCAAGAATCTCTTGCAGGAGAAAGGAGACTGGAACATAATGAAACCATTGCTCGCTTTTCATTTAAACTTCTGGGAAACAGTTTATCCGTTAGAACCAATTTATCAATTTGTGACATATATTTAATTCTTTACTCAAGACCTTAGTTGATAGTTTCTTGCTTACTTGTTTCTTTTATGGTTCAAAAATACACAGAGAATAATCTGTGATAATTTTTTATAGTTATTTTAAATGCCACATGTAACAAACATTTCAGAAAAAATTTTATTTAGAACAAAATTTTGTTATCTATTATTGAAAATAAATGTATAAAGATTCATCATGAAAACTGATTGGATTCAATGTTCAAGAGTGAAAATTCATCCTTCATTTTTTTCAAGATTACTTATATCAGAAATATCTTTCCCTATAAATGGATACTATACAAAAACAATATTTTCTGCATTAAGTTTTGTCAAATTTACAGTAATTTTTGCCTACCAAATGTCCTATGAATATCCTTTAATAATCTGCCAATTGAATTCACAGAAATATTTCTTAATTTACTTAAAATTAGCAATTGTAAATGTACAGTTATTCTCATTACTCACAGATTACCTATTTGCTAATTTGCCTTCTTGCTATAATTTATTAATAATACCAAAAATCAATATTTGCAATCATTGAGGCACATGTACAGAGCAGCAATGTGCACATTCTCAACTGAGGTCAAACAAGGCAAAGCTCTGCTTTCCTTTTTCAGCTCTCATACCAGAAATGAGTGTAGTCTATTTAGTGCCATGTTTTTTACATTGTGCTTTTTTTTGGTGATTTCACTACTTTAAATGCCCCTCAAGCATAGTGCTGAAGTGTTGCCCAGTGTTCCTAAACACAACAAGGTTCCTATGTGCCTCACAGAGACCATGTGTGTGATGGATAAGCTTTGTTTAGACATGAGTAATAGTGCTGTAGGCCATGAGTTTGATGTTAATGAATCAGCAATATATATTAAATAAGATGTGTTCAAACACATGTAAACAAGGTAATGAAATGATTGGTTGACAAAAATAGTGTGACCAGAGATAGACTTCAGAAACCTAACTCTCTTTTCCGTGGACGCAAGGGTTCAGAGTTCACTAATTCCAAGTTTGCAGCAACTTTACAGAGCTTAACTACCACAATAGTGACAATCAACCGTGCAGCTACATGAACCAAATCCAGCTAAATAAATTGTAAACATCTTAATTTTTTCTTTTTTTGGCAATAAGATAGCTACAACTTGATTTTAATTGCTTATGCAAAAGTTTTAAGAAATGCTCTGAGCATTGTGAAGAATTCTCTTGGTATGCTCTTTTGGAAATGAAAATCGAATCATGTTTTCTCTAGCCTAAAAACGTCTCAATGACCTTCCATACCTTAAAAGGTGAAGTGCAGATGCCTCAGTATGGCAAAAAAAGCCCAATCACAGCCTAATCTCTTTCTATGTCCTGAGCACTTGTCTTATATAGTCTCCCTTTTATAGCTTCCATGTACTCTGAATTTCCTTTTTTTGAAGGTCACCAATCAATGTCAAATACTCCAGCCTCCGCACATGACCTCCCCACTGCCTGTAAACGTCCTACCTGATTCTTGTCTATCTGTTGAACTGCTAAAATTCATGGATGTCATATATAAATAACATCATTCAAGATAATCAAATCCCAGTTTTAATATTTAAACAAGAAGTGCAGAATGTCAACTCCAGTGTCACTTCATCTGGAACTGTTTCCCTGACTTGCCAAAGGAGAGGTCATCACTTCCTCTTTTGTATTTTGTAGTTTCCTTTTTCATGCTTGTCATCCTCATTGCATTGGGAACTGCGGCCCTGTGGCCCAGTCACATTAGGCGACATATGTAACGGTAGAGTATGTGAAATTTAGACCTACTTTCAAATTTAATCCTCACAAGACAATAGCAACAGAAATCTATATGTTTATAAACAGATTACTGAACCTTAACATTTAACAGAATGGAGTAAACTCCAGAAAGGACATTAGTCAAGTATTAGACAGTATTTGACCCCTTTTCTAAGAGCTCTGTGGTATACTTGTGGGGAATTATTAACAAGAGGGGCATTACCACCATGCATCTCCTACCACAGACATCAACTGGAAATTAAATTTGAAATTAATTCATGAGACAAGCATATTAGTACAGAATCAGATAACTGCAGAAACAATAATGGAAGTGTCACGTTTGTCTAACATGTGACTCAAGTGACTCAGGATCATTAGCAGGAGTAGTAGAGGCCGGCCTCTGTTATGTAAGCTGGGGGATGGGTAAAGATGTCAAGCTTAGATGTTCAGGAATATTCCACAACATACAATGTGCATCTAAAAGGATAATGATAAATTGGTACTTACAAAGTGATTATATTCCTAAGGGTAATTTGATGGTAGAAACCCTTGCAAAATATATGGTCTTAGCCACTTATAAATAATAAAAGCTAAGACTTAATAAAAAGAAAGCTGAAAGAAATAATGAAAGAGATATATGGTCTAGTCCATTCTTGGGAAATATAAGAAACATGAATTCTAGGGAAGTAGTATAATTTGCCCAAGGTCCCATGGCCACTGGAAAAGCTAGGCTAAAAGCCAGTCTTCAAGGTATAATTTGGTACAATATTTTAAGATGCCATGATGCTTTCCAAGTAATTTTTTTTACTCATTTTTATTTTCAGCATGATTTGAAAGCCTTCAGTTTTTTATTTCCCTACTTAAAAAGAATCCCTCACTGTGCGTCACAACTTTTTAGAAAAAGGTAAAGGTTTTAAGAGATTCATGATGTCATGAATGAATAGCATCATTAAAGATAATCAAATCCTAGTTTTAATATTTAAATAAGAAGTGCAGAATGTGTATACACCCATACTGAAATTCGACCTCAGTTATCACCATAATTTGAAAACTTTGACAATATATTGCCCTACACAGCTGCTTTTATATACTAACTCAATCTATGGACTTTCTTCTTTCAAATAGTTCTATCCATTTCCTGTGCATTTGGTGTTTGTAAAAGAAACATTTGTCAGTTTATAATAATGGCATCAGATCAACTTGATAACAAACAGCTCCAAGTAAAATTTAATTCATGACATTTATGTGGGGCCAAAATTTTCAGAGAAGTATTGAAAGCTCAAAATTCCTGAAGCAGTGTAATTTACATATTTTTAAAAAGCCAGTCTGGATTTAGTGCCAACATTTCCTCCCTCTCTGTATATTATCTTATGCTCTGGATCCATTGAAAGAATTTTTACAGAAATTTTTTTTCAGCCAAGGGGAAATTAAAATTCCCTGCCAGTGAAGTTGTTCCAAACCTCTCTGCCTCCCAACTACCAGCATCTCTGTTCTAACAGGCAGACATTGCATAGCTTACGGTATTGAACTCAGTGAACTCAGCTTCATGCTCAGGCTAGTTTATTATGTTCACAAGTTCCTATCCTTTGTTTTTTGTATACAGCAGGAGAGGAACATTTGACTCCAGTAGTGAACTAACAACATTTCCTTTAATTTTGGACATAGCTCCCTGATCACCAGATGAATGTGAGGCCTTGGGTGGTTTACTAATCGGGATGACTCTATAAAACTGTCATGAGCATACATATCTGGGACCAAAAAATAAAATAAAGACAGAATTCTGTGAAGAAGGAGAAGAGGTGGTGGTCAGTTGTAGCTTGGGTGGGCCACCGAAAGTATCCACTGTACCTTCTAATGGGTTGAAACGTTCGCTGTAAAGGAGATGAACAAGTGCAGCTTATGAGTGAAATGCCAAATGCTTCTAACTAAATTTAATGTTCTCCCACTTTTCGTGTTCACGATTCAACTTATAGACTTTATCTAAATAAAATTTATCCTGAGAAAACTTTTTTATATTAATGTTTAATATATACCACTGACATAATAAAAGATCAGTATCAAGATACAATAACTAATAACATAGTCTAAGGCCAAAAATTTTAATTAGTGAGACCAGTGTTCACTAAGGAATAATTATTATTATTCCTCCATTGATTTCCATAAAAAACAGTAAGTCAGATAATTGAATATAACTAATAATTTCTTGCCACAGATGTTATTTACATGATTTTAAAAATATACTTAAATGAATCTAAAAGATTATTAATGGTGAAATTATCCCACATTAAAATATTACTCATTTGAGTTGAAACCATGTGAAATGTAAATAATGCATAAGGATACTGTTCAAGTTTTTCAGTTGCAGAATACAAGAACTACTCTATTCAATAATTACTCGTTTTCTATTTACTGTATACCTGGAGGATTATAAAAATGCCACTTTTATCTTACAATAAATATACACAATAAAGAAAGTGAGAGTATTTTTTTCAAAGAACTAACAATATGGGACAGAATGATAGATGTATATATGGTAAGAAAAGTAAAAAAATACAAGAAAAAACTGGAAGAGAATTACTAGCAAAAATAAAGGGTCCAGCAAAGAAGTTATTTACATAACTGAGAACTTCTTGTTACAGTGTTCAAATCGACATACACACACACACACACACACATTATATCCCCATGACATTTTATAATGGGAAGTCTGTACTTTTTGACCCCTTTCCCCTGATGTGCCCCACCCCAAACGCCCTTCCCTCTAGCTATCCACCATTCTGTTCTCTGTATCTGTGAGTTTTGTTTTGTTTTTTAAATTCCACATATAACTGAAATCATATGGTATTTCTTTTTTTCTGTTTGACTTACTTCACTTAGCATAATTCCCTCAAAGTCCATACATGTTGTGGCAAGTTACAAGATTTCTTCTTTTTATTATGGCTAAGCAGCATCCCATTGTGAGTGTGTGTATCATCTTTATCACAATTGTATCCATTCATTTATCAATTGACACTTAAGTTGTTTCCTATCTTAGTCATGGTAAATAATGCTGCAGTGAATCATGGTGGTGCAGGTGTCTTTTTAAGTTAGGTTTTTGTTTTCTTTGGGTAAATACCTCATGGTGGAATTGCTTTTGAGAGTGATATTTTCTTTTTTCCTCTCTCGAAGCTCTTAAGTTCTTCTCTTTGTTCCTAATATTTTGAAGTTTCAAGATAATGTGCTCAAGTAGAGATGGATGACTATTTATTCACTGATTCAGTGTGAAAACTCGTAATTTCTTCATAAATGGGAAATCATATAACCTCTTGATAATTTCTTATCCTCTATTACCTCAGTCGTCTTTTTCTGTGACTTCTGTACCCTAATCGTTAGCTCCTTGACGTGTAAGTTGCTGCCATTTTTTAAAAACTCATGTGAAAGTTTTCTTTGTTCATCTATTCTACAATCCAAGATGTCCATTTTGCTTATTTTCTATCCCTTTGATTTTTATTTTCAATTATCAGTATTCTCATTTTTAAACCTGAATTTTCTATATTTCTTTCCTGTTCCTTTTTCCAAAGTGCTATAGTTCTCTACTATGTGTGCACCACATTCCCTCCTCTCTCTGAAGATAAGCATCACTCCTTTCCTTGAATTATCTGTTCCATGATCGGTTGTTTTTGGGTGTTCATTATCTTTTTTTGTGTTGAACTGTTCTTTTTTAAAATAATATCTTTATTGAGATATCTTTGATATATAAAAGTTGTATATATTTAAGGTTTAAAACTTTATATATATATATATATACATATATGCAGATACATACATATACATGCATACATTGTGAAAAATCATCAAAATCAAGCTAGCTACCATGTCCATAACTTCTACGTTGTTACCATTGTGTGTGTGTGGTGTGTGTGTGTTGACATTTAAATTAAGATCTATCCCAAGTTTTAAGCATACAGTGCAATTTTGTTAACTTATGATCACCATGCAGTACATTAGCTCTCATTCATCTTGCATAGCTGAAACTTTGTTCACTTCAGCCGACATCTCATTCCCCTCCTTCCTACCTCAAGTAACCACACTCAACTCTCTGCTCCCTGAGTTTGACTGTTTTACATTGGGTGGTCATTGTCTCTAATAGTACTGATCTGCACATACATTCAGTGATTCTTGATTGTCTGGTTTAAACTTCAGAAAGACCTAGGTACCTGTTGTAGGTTTCTTCTGTTGTTGGGGTAATTTTTTTTTTTTTTTTTACATCTTACCTCTCTCTGAGGAGGAGTTGTCACTGTTAGAGCTCTGCAGTGAGGAACAAAGAAGGCAAGGGGTTAGGAACTGGCCCTCTGGCTAAAATTCTACATGATTAAACTCTTGAAGAGAGTCTCCCATTTCCGCTCCCCATCTCAAGTGCTAATTTCCCTGCTGGTACTCTATGGGCGAGCAATGCAAGGGTACAGTGACTAGCAGAGTAGACCTTCAAACAATCCCGCAGTTAGTCCTCCTGTTTAGAGCCCCCCTTTCCTCTCCCATATTACTCAGCTGTGTCTGAGCTCGGAGCTGGGAGGGACTGCAGTGGGCACATGGGTTCCCCCTCCATCCACTGAGCTCAGAGCTGGGAGGGACTGCAGTGGGCACATGGGTTCCCCCCTCTGTCCGCTGCAGTCCTTCACGATGTATTTTGGGATGCAGGCTTCTTAGCCTATTTCATCTTCTAACATGCCCCATCAGCATTTCCTCTTCCATAATTTTTCTTCAATTGCTTATACTTTGTTGATCATCTTCCCCAATCTATATAAGCTTATTTTGTTTTGTCATTTTCTACCTTTATTCCAAGTCAAGAGACAAAAAAAAAATTACATGCTAGCCATTTTGATTTCCCAAGACCAGGTAAAATTACATTTTTTAATAACTTTTTTCCTTCAAATTATTTTTTAAAGTAATTTATTATGAAAAACAAATTTATATTAGATCTAGCATACAGAGATTTACTTAGGAGATTAATTTTAAATAATTATTTTATAGTGTATCTTGCTCCAGTAGTAGGAAAAGCACTTTTTCCTTTGCAAAATGGTAAAATCAGCCCCTTCCTCAAAATAAATAGAAAATGTATCTTTTCCATGCATCTGCCAAAGATATAAAATACACAACTATAATTATTTTGCCAAAATGGAAAGAAATAGACAAAGCCTTAAAGCTCAGAAAACTGAGGAGGAATTGTTGAAAAGTCTTTAAATGACAAGAGAAGGCCTTTTTCTGTGATGACCATGTTATAATGCTCTTCGATTAAAAAAAATTATAGAAGATTAGACTTTAAATCCATGAGAATAAGAAACACAGTTTAGTTGAATTTTAGGGTCTTGAACCAAATTAAATTGATGCAAAGCTCTGATGTTTAAGAAAAAGGAGCTCTCTCTTCCTTTAGATATTTTAAATCTACAGAATAATAAATAAGCATGATTTAATGCAGTAATTACAGTTATCACTTTGTAAGAGTCATTTTCCATGAGACAATATTTTAATCACTGTTTTTATAGAACAACTCTTTGAGGTAGATATTAGTATTCCAGATTAAAAGATGAGGTAGTTAAAACCAGAAAAAATTAGTGATTTGTGCAGTCGGCATAGGTAGAAAATAGCACAGTGGAAACCGTGCATAATTCCATCATCAATAATATAAATGTTCTCTACTCGGACTGCATTTTAGAATTCCACTTGAGAAGCTTTCAAATGCAAGAAGAAAGAATGAAAGGATAGAGGGATGGTGAGGAGAGAGAGAAGGAGAAAAAATGAGGGAGGCAGAGTGGGAGGAAAGGAAGGAAGAAAGCAAGGGACAAAGAAAGAGGGGGGAGAAAGATGGGCCCTACCATTTTCCAATATTCTAATTTAAGTGGATTGGAAAAGATTCTAGGTATTGGTATTTATTTAGAGAGATTTTTAGGGCATTCTTATATGTAGCTGGTATTGAGAGCCAGTGTCTTAAACCAGTATTTCTTGAGCTTAATGTGTATATGAATCCCAGGAGGAAGCTATACAACGTAGATTCTAACTCAGTATATGATGTTGAAGCTCTGACCCTAAACCAAAATGAGTTAGGCCATAAGCAAAGTCACTTGTAAAGTATTTTGTAAACTAAGCTTCACTGAGGCACCACACCTAAGAAGGTTATTTCCTTACTAAGAAAAAGACTTAACAGTAAGATTTTCATTCAGTTCCAGAGAAAGTATGTATAGTTTTAAAGCATCCCTCAAGTAATAGTCCCAATAGTGAACCACTGGCTTAAAGTTCATGTGTTCAGAGAAAAAAGCCAGGAGAGGAAAAGGTAAAGATCTTAAAGTAAGAGAAGTCTCAGGAGGAGTGATATTGAGAACACAGGAGAAGGTATTGGCATGGAGCAAAAGGAAGGTCACAGTTTCACTAAGACAGGAGGAATAGCAGATGGCAATCAAAATTTGTTTCAGGATAACAGAATACTGAGAGACTTTTCCCCTGATGGCCACTTTTAGTTCTGTGAAGAGCAAAGTGCTGTTTACCTGAGAGAGTTTATAGAATTGGGAGCCTGAGGAAAATGTAGAAGTTTAGAATAATTACTGACAAAACAGGAGCATGATCTGAATAAAGTCAACAGCAAGGATTCCCAGTAGACATGTGGGCACAGCTCTGGCTGGAGACCAAAGATTTGTGGAGGTGTCACACGGTTTTAAACAGCAATTAGAGTACTCAGCTCATGGTGTGATACATTCAGGGATGGGTTTTTGTGGACAAGGTGAGGTAGAAAGAAATCAAGGTAGGAAATAGACTTCAGATAATAATTCTTGGTATTGTGTATTAAGGAAATGCTTAAATTATAATTCCCAGAGATCCCTTTGGGAACATGTGAAGAAAATAATTATTCATGACACTTGTTAAGGACAGTCAGGCCAAATTTATTCGAGAGGACTACTACAGTGGGGTTTTATAGTAGGGAAAGGGGTTGGGCTCAACTGCAAATATAAGAACAAGTGGAGATTTATAACCAAGGAGGTGGATGGGGTCAGTGGATGGAAAATTACTAAGAGGAAACATCAAGTCTAGGGGGAGGCTTGCTAGGCAGGCTCAACAGAGTTCTTGTAGAAGGCAGGACAGGGTGACAGGAAGTCGAGGGTGGGGTGAAGAATATGATCAGATATCAAGAGTGGGAGATTTTAGATAAACTGACCCAGCAGGGTTCTTGCGAAAACTGGAGTAAATGGGACAAGAACCAAGTCCAAAGTCAGGGACTAGTCAGAAAGAAGACTCAGAGGACGCTGACTCATCTTTGGCTGAAGGAAAGTCTTTGTCAAAGGCAAAACAAACAAGTCATAAAAGAAGCTCTCATAGTTAATTGTATTGATAGGTTTTAATATTTATTGGAATCTCAGGAAGCATTTTTAAAAAATCAATGGAAAATAATTAGGGAAACCCCATTAGATTAATTTTAAAAAGGTAAGTCTCAATTACATCCAAATAGTTATTAATCTTTATAAAAGGGAAGCAGTTAATTTTGTCACCAAGATACAATAGAAAAGGGTTTTCAGGCTGTCTTAGGAACACTGTTCACATTGTAATAACTTCATGAGTGACAGCCCCAGAAATGATACATGCATCTCAGACACTTTTTTCCCAAAAAAGAAAAAAACTAATTAGTATAAAGTAACATAAATGTCCATAAAATAGTAAAAAATTGATGTGACTCAGTATCTTAAAAAAATTGGAAAAATATTTCACTCCTGAATAAGTAGTTATTAGTAAATAACAAAGCAATTATTATTTTTCAATTATTTCCATCTTGTAAATTATAGAGGAAGAATAGTTAAAAATTGAAAGAAAGTAAAAGAAAGTCCAAAATATTACATAATGAGAACTTCATTAATTTGAAAATCGCTTATTTCCTAAAGGAGAAATTAAAATGATCTTCCTTCCTTTAATTACAGTTAAAAGTACATCTCTAATGACTTGACACACTTTTAGACACTATTAAACAGGAAGGCAGGATGAAATAGCAGTCTGAAATTGAGTTTTGAGAGTACATAGATCTTGGTAGACCTCTTTGTTTGATTAATTTCCAGTATCTTTCTACAATACCTGGCTTAAACAATTACCGTTATTCATTCACTATCATAAATACTAAATAGATTCTTTAAGAAGAAAGCCAATTTTCTGGAACTTAGGTGAACTTCAGAATAAATAAATACAATTTAAAAAGCAACACATGAAAATTTCTCTAAGTAATTTAAAATCTGCAATTACTTGGAATGTTTACATACTGTCATTAGCATATATATTTAGTTTTAATAAGATTTTAACATATGAGAGGAGAATAAAATAATACTTTGGCATAAGTAATTATCAAATGGATTGAATAAACTGTTTATCATATGTCCATGAAAACAGAACTATGCATAGTAAAGATCCTGATGCAATTGAGATTATTAGGCGGCACTACACCTTTCCGTGCAAATATAAAAATGTTTCTACTGTGTTTGGATAACTTACTTTCTATTGCTAGAAGAAATCTGCAATCCTTTAACTCAGTCAGATGTTTCCATTAGTAGATATATTTTGACTTTACCATCAAATAATTTTCATTTTTTTCTCTCCGAGTCATATTTTTAAATATTGTCATGTTCTTGCTGCCATTTCTCAGTATTGCTTTGTGATGCCATTTCTGCATTTTTAATTTCTTTTGCCAGGCTACAGGGAGATAAGAAGCAATCTCTTTGTTTCCATTATCCTTACATGTACTCAAGCTAGGAAGAGTAACAGCTCTATTAAGGCACTTAAACCTGCTGTTGAAATACTTGTAACTCCTTGGCTTCAATGTATTTATACTCTTTAAACTCTTACTGTAATGGACATCAAGAAAGCATGTAGTTTCTCAGACTCCCCATTTGTTACGTTCCTTTACCCAGGAGTCAGTTTATTTATCATTAATTATGGGGCATGCTTACCCAACTGAGCATAATGTACTGGACCGAGAAGCTTCCTTGGTCTATTTTGCATGTTTGCCTATGTTCCCACTCCTGAGTTACCTGTTTCTGTAGTTCAGAGTATCAGAGTCTTCACAGTGGTGGTCAACGTGAAAAGGTATCTAAATCCCAACCACAGGTCTCTGAAAATTACACTCAAGTTTCCATCTTGCCCAATCTCTACTTTAGGCTCTTTTTCAACATGTTAGTCCCAGAGGATTGGGGTTATCATCCACATGACATTCCATTACACAATTAACCTGAGTTCTACATTTAATCCACTAATAAAGAAGAATTTGAAGCAGTACAGTTTGTTTTTTGAAAACACAGCAAGGACTCTACACACTCATAACATTGCTGAATAACCCCAAATCCTCAGTGATAAAGTGTCATAGATGCCATTTGATAGGAATCTGATGGGGAACATAACAGAAAGAATAGGTAGTTTCATGCAGAGAGGTGATGATGTCAAGAAGCATACGACTGCAAAATTAAAAGTCTGAAAACTTGTCACACATGCACACAAGCCCTTTTATCCTTAATGGTTAAACTGTACTTGAGTTGGAGTACTAAAGATGTCAAACATGCTCAAACATGGGCACTAGTTGATATGTCCACTAAGGAACTGGGACATGGATAAGTGGCTATCAATATTTTTTACTATTGCAACAGTGCTGATATACACAATCTTACCCATTTTTCCTGATTCTAATATATCTGTCTGAGGGAAAAAGTCTCCTCATTTGTTCTTTTCTTTCAAGAGTGTTGGCTACTCTTAATATTTTGCTATCTTAAATATTTTAGAAGTACTTCTAAGTATCCATGAGAAATCCCATAAAAAATTAAAATAATTGCCTTGAATCTATACATCAATTCATCTTTCATGTATTTTTCTCCCAACCTATATATTTTTAATTTATTTAGAACTTCCTAAATGTGTTTTATCAAAATTTTATAAGCTGCTTTATGGATTACACACCATTTGTTGTTAGGTTTATTCCTAAAAGTAATACTTTTTGTTACATGTTCAGATATATCTTTTAAAATTAATTTTATAATTTGTAATTCTTGGCATAAGAATTAAACTGGCTTGCTTACCTCCTCAGGGTTTCTGTTTTCATGTTTTTTTTAACTCCTGCAGTCTTCTTTATTATCCTGCCATTTCAATGATGCACCAACATACATATACTCTTCTTTTATATTTGTTTAGTTTTTCTAGTCATTTTCATTGGGAGGTGAATAAGTTCCCATTATATGGGACATGAAATGTATTGACTTATTTTCATAGAATTTAAGTTTTGTTAATTTTACATGATAGCATTTAAGTTACAAAATGTCAGTAAGATGAGTAAACATCATGTTATGACATTACCTCCTCTTCTAGGAAAGGGGTCAGTGCATTTTTGTTTGTAGGCAGGATACTTCTACTGTATTAGGTAGAATTATGGTCTTATTATTGTCTTTATTTGGGGATTAAATATGACTCAAGGAGATGTGTGTGGGTGCTGTGCCGAAAGGGATGGAGTTGCGATAGTTAGTTTTATGTGTCAACTTGGTGGGACCATGGGGAGCATAGATATTTGTTAAACATTATTCTACGTATATCTGAGATGGTGTTTCTGGATGAGAAGAATATTTGAATCGGTAGTAAAGCAGATTGCCTTCCTCAATGTGAGTGGACCTCATCCATTTCACTGGAGGCCGGAAAGTAGAATAAGATATGGAGAAAGGGAGAATTTTCTCTCTGCCTGATTGTCTTTGAGCTGGTGCATCGGTCCTCCCTTGGACTCAGCCTGGAACCTACACCACCAGCTCCACTGGGTCTCCAGACTGCGGCTGGCACAGCCTGGCTTCTGGGATTGCATGAGCCGATTCCTTACAATAAACCTCTTCATATATAATAAGACCTTTAATAAGCTTATTTAAATAATCTTGTTATAAATTCATATCTATATCTATGCCTATGTACATGATATTCTAGGAGGCCTCATCTATTTGTATCTCCATTAGTGAAGTTTCTCTGAAGAACTCTGATGCAGGAAATTTGTTCAGGGCGTCTGTCCACCAGAAATAGAAGTCTGTCCACTTGTGTTTGAGTTCTTACGGCCCTCCTTCAGCACGAGTTTAAAAAGACTTTGACACCATAATAATGTCATAATAAGATTTATGATTTTTTTCATTTTACCTATCATACATAACTCATAATAATTGGCAGTTACTCATTAAGTGCTGCAAACTGCGGGATATGGATTAATTTATCCAATACCTTGTGTACATCCTATGATAAAATCTACAGAAAAAAATAGTAAAATCATGGAACATCTAATGCAGATGATTGGCGCTTACATATTTTCCTTTCTAAAATCACTTTCTGGTGATATTATTGAGATACAAAAAGCTGTAAATATTTAGTGTATACAATTTGATGAGTTTGGAGACAAGTATACATATGTGAAACCATTTCTAAAATTTATGCCACAAACATATCCATTACCTCTAAAAGTTTCCTCAGGCCCTCATTATTTGTGTGTATGTGTGATAAGAATACTTAATATCTATTCTCTTAGCAAATATGTGAATACAGGATATAATATTGTTAATTATAAGCTGTGTGCTATACAGCAGATCTCAAGGACTTATTCATTTGGTATATATTGCATGCCATCTTTATTCTTTAGTTTTTAAAGAACTAGATAATTATAATATAGACATAAGAATTATTAGAAAACCCATTTCAATAGAAAAGTATCACTTCTTGGAAAACTATTTCTAATTTTTTTAAACATATATTTTATTTCCATAATTTTTGAAACATAGGTAAATCCAAGGCTCTTCAATGAAAGGTCATTAAGAACATAATGTTGTCTTCAGTTTTATAAAATCAGAATCTTGCCATGGTTTTATTTTAATATATAATCTATCAGGATCAACACTAATTAGATATATGCTCATATGAAGATCAAATGAATTACAAATAAACCAGGGATTGTACAATAAACTTAAGTTCAGCTCCCCACACAAGCCACCCTTCTCTGAACTTTAGACCATTATGTATATACAGCCTATGACTCATCTATATGATAGAAATAATAATAGATCTTACCTCTTGGAATTTGTGGAAATTAAAAGACAATGCTTAGAAAGCACTCAGAACACTTTTTAGAAGATTGTAATTATCCAAGATATAAACTATCTTTATTATCATTACCATTATTATAATTACTAATATTACTCCCCAGGAAAAAATAGGAAGCCCTTAAATATATTTCAAATCTATTATAATTATTCTTATTAAATCGTTGATTATTTACAGTAAGTTTTTCCCTTTATTATCACTTTCTTTATCATAAGCAGGCTGTTTCCCCTATTTCACTACATTTTCCCCATTTGCTAGACTTTGTCAGATGGCAAAGATCAGAGTGATGTTGAGGTTACATCAGATGATAGAGATTATTACAAAGATGCTAGAGGAAGGAAGAGAATTAGAAACAGTGGCGGCAAGCCTTGCCCACCTAGACCATCCACCCACCCACACACACGCTCAGGGGAAGAGTTGGCAGTCTGAAGCCTGAGCAGCGAAATAAGCTATCATTTTGTTCAACCAAACCCTGAATGATCACTTATTTGTTAGAATATCTTTCCCCAAATTCACTACCTCAGAGGTCTTGTAATCATTTTTGTCATTGATAAATATTCACACCTTTTCTCTTTCTACTTCCAAACCACTTAATTCCTATACTCTTTTTTCTGACCATTTCATTATCCCTCCCCTTCTGACCTATAAATATCTGACCCATTCTAATGTATATTTTTATACTTTTTTGATATATTCCCTGAATAACTATAGAATACTTTCTTCCTTGCACAATATTTCTAATTCATTTGAAGCATTTTTAAGTTTCTGACCTGCTGACAGGGATTGTTTTGCTGTATCCTTGTCTGAACCATGTGTTGTGCTGAAACTGCCTAACTTTGACATTTTTCATTCTTTTTTACTGTAATTTCTTTAAAAAAAGAGAATAACAGATAGATACAGAGACAAATTCCTGGAATAATTCTTCATCATAGGCAAAATAAAATGCTTTACTCCAGAATTACTGCCTCATTATACAGCCCTTTCATAGTCTATCAATTGTGACACAATATCATACAAATTCTATAGTTCAATAATGCCAATTCTTATTAAGAGTAATTTTAAATAATAGGTAGTAGCTAAGATTTTTTCATCCATTTAAGTTATGAAACTTATTAAAGCTTACCATTCTCAAATATTTAGAATATGACTTTATGATATCTCCTTTGTTGTAATAAGATCATATTACTTTTTGATTAGGTGTATTGGCTTTAGGACTTTATATTGACTAGGACTATATCAATAGCAAGTGACAACCACTGATACCATCTGACTTAAGCAAAATGTAATTTGTTATTATTAATAGTGTATATCATTTGAGACCTTACTATGTGCTAGGAAATGTTCTAAGTGCTTTCCATGCAGTAGTAATCATTAATTTACTTATTCACTCAACAAATACCTGTTAAAGGTCTAACATGTGGAGGGAGGGCTCTGCACTTGATGCTCGTTTGGTGTGCTTGAAATACAGCAGTGAGCAAAATGGACAACCTTTTGCTCCTCCACCTTCGTTGAGCTTACTTTCTATTCAGTGAAACATGTCAAAAGACTAATTAGAAATACATAATGTATCAGAGGTTTTAGAATGCTACAGAGAAAATTAATGCTGACAAAGAGAATGGGGAATTCTGGAGTAGGGCTGGCAGTGGAATTTTCTGTAGGGTGGTCAGTGAGAAGGGGATATTTGAGTAAAGACTAAGGAGATGAGGGAGTGAGATACTGGATACGGAGGGAACAGGATGCCAGGCAGTGGTACCACATCTGATATATTTAAGGGAAATTGTGTGGCTAGAGCTGAGCAGAGAGTGTGAGGAGAGGGAGGCAGAAGTTGATGATAAAGAGATTACAGGGGGTGAAGTCTGGATGGCATTGAGGTCCTGTAAGGCAGCAGTCCTCAACCTTGTCACATCCAACAACCCTTTCCTTGTAATAGCTATAGCTGCAAACAGGACTGTTTTAACAATGAGATGCTATAGTGATGATGAGGTAGGGCAGGGACATGGGACAAGCACCATGAGTAACTTTTCCTGCTTATGATGGAAAATGCTGAGATATGAGCAGTACAGTATAAAGAGGAGGGACCCCATCTGAAGGTTAAGATTCCATTTTGAAAAGCAGAGAGTTGAGAAGTAAGATTCCTAAGATATTCTCTGGTAATCAGACAATAGCCCAACAGCCTATCTTAAGGCAGGGCAGGCAGTGTTAACTAATATGTCCCACTGTTTGAGGGTGACCACTATCCTGGAGAAGAACAGGATAAAGAAATCCCTTGTGTTGGGTTTATTTAGCAGAATCAGCTGGAGGACTGATAATAAAGGAAGGGAGACATGGGGTCTCACCAGCGATAAGCACCTTGAGACCACAGGTCAAGCCTACGCCCACAACCCCCCGCTGCCCTTTGCCCCATTCTTGGGAGCCTTAAAAGACAGAATCCCCAGACTTTCAGTGCGCCTCCTCTCTGAGGTAGCCCACATTGTCTTTTCTCCGAGTGTGCACCTTTTTGCCTTAAATAAAGCTGTCTCACTGCTCAAATAATTGCGGTTTGTCTCTTTGCTATTTCACTTTATTTACAAGCCTTCAGTCTGTCTCTGCTTTAGTCCTAATAAGTAGGAAGGGGCTGCTAAGAGCTTAGATTTGGGCCAGCATGCTTCCGTCACTTGGGTGACCTGGACAGAACTGCCACTGTGTGAGCTGCTCTTGGTAGCCTGCCTGAAAATCCCCTTTCTTTGGGAAATTCTCAGAACATAATCTCACTCCATCCTGTGCTCTGTAGCTCCCCCAAATCCTGGAGTGGTGGGGGCTAGACCCCATGCCGTGCTGACTGAAGTGGATACAGGATGCCAGGTAACCCTGGCATCAGGAGTTGGCAAGGAAATCTGCCCTGTGCCAAGAACCTTCCCTCTGCACTTTCCAGTTCTCTGCTGCCTGCAAGGCAGCTGCCATTCCCTGCTGCTCTTGCTTTAATGAATTCTTTCCTTACCTACACTCATCTGACCTGTTCAAGAATGCTTTCTCTCCCAGAGTCAAGAACGCTCCCTTGTCCAGGTTGAGGTTTTTCTTAATGCTTCACCTGGTGTGCAGGGAGAGACCTCCCAGATGCAGCTGCCTGGCAACAATGAGACTGTCTAAAGTTGTGAATGTTGCTTGTTAAATTATCAAACAGAACTAGGTGTAATCTTCCCTAAATGGTCAGATCATGGTGTTCCTGGAAAAGTCAGTTTATAAAAACTATTAGAAAACATTTGGTTATATGTAAGATAGAACCAGTTCCTAGGCTTAAAAGTGCAAAGAGGTTTTTTTTTCTTCTATTTCTATGAATTGTTACTTTATTTGAAAGTTGTAGAGGGGACAGGGCTGTGATAGTAAAACCCATGTGACAATAAAATTATCACTGCCATAATAAAATTCCCCCATACTTTTCCAGACTTCTCCCTAGAGAACAGTACCAAAAATATAGGACCTTGTTGGGCATCGGAATTTCAGTCTGACGTGATATATCTTAAAAGGATTTCTGTGGCTACTCTGTTGAGAATAATAAGGCAAGAAAGGAGCTGGAGAGACCAGTCTGAGTTTTCTGCAGTGATTCAAGCAAAACACAATGTTGGCTTTGATGAGGTGATAGAAGAGGGGGCGCTTAGAAGTGATTGGGTTTTATATGTATACTGAACACAGTAGCAGATTTGCTCTTGAACTGATTGTGAAGAATGAGAGAAAGAGAAGAAACAAACACATTTTAAGTATTTTAATTCTTTAAGAATTTTAATTCTTTGTGTAAATATTTTAATTCTTTGTGTTTGTTCTATAGGAACTAAAAAGATAGAGTAATCATTTACTGAAGTGAAGTTTTCAAAATGAGCAGCTGAGAGGAAAATCAGAATTTCATATATGCTAGGTTTATGTGATTCTCTCAACAGCCCCAAAAGTGAGCTATTTTTGTGCCTATTTTACAGATCCTGAACTGAGGCGTAATATTTAGTGAAGGTTCTATGACCATTAAGTGGCAGAGTCCAGGACACAAATTCAGATGGTGACACATAATTTTAAACCCTATCTAAATTGTATTGGATCATATTACTGAGAAAGTCCAGTGTAGAAAAAGTCTTTAGGTATGGTTGAATTCAGAAGTTCAAGTAATAGCATCAAAATGCAGTCTTACTTTCTTCTTTTCTCATCTCAGCTGTCTTCTCCCATGGCTTCTTTCTCAGGTAGGTCCCCATGGAAACAAGATGGCTGCCAGAACTCTAGGTTTTAATGTATTCTTTCTGGAAACCCAACCCTCTTGACTCAGACGAGACTTGATATGCTCAGCCTGGGGCCAAGGAGATGTGCTGGTTTAATGGTCACATATCCATCTCTACTAAACACATCAGCTGACCATGTATAGGGAGAAGTTGTATAAGAAAACTAGGGTGCTCTTTTCAAAGGGCAGAATGATAGATGATAGACAGATTGATACAATAGATATTCACTAAAGACACCATGAAACAATAAGTGCAGATACGTTATCTGTGATATGTTGCCAAGATTCCTGTTTAGTCCCTTTCAGCACTGCATTTCTGTAATAATAATTATATTTCTATATAAACATCAAAGAATTAATAGAATGAATATTAACAACTTTATTGGCATAAAACAGCCATCATTAAACGTTATGAAAAGCACACACACACAAAAACTGAAGTTTGTATCCCAGCAACTGACACACAGTAGGCATTCAAGAAATATACATTGTATTAATAAATGGGTACATAAACACTGATTCTAACTGGAAGCCTTCTTTTTTTTTTTTTTTAACACTTCAGAGAACTTGCTTTCACCATATTCTTCTCAAAGAATCCCTTTGAGGACTGTATGGCACAATAACGTTAGAGACGTGTCCCGCTGATGCCAGGCACACGGTGCTCGGGAGAGACACCCAAACCCAAATGCACTGCATAGTTGCTATGATGGAAATCCATAAAAAGGTGATCATTAAAAGTGGTGAAGCATATAATTTGAGAGTCTGCACATTTTAGCTACTGAAAATGGACATGGTTTTAATTTTTTATTATTTTGTTCGATAAGGTTATGTTCCATAATAACATTCTCAGGGAGGGAAAATTGTACCTGGCAGTTGTTTTAGGATTACACAAATATGATCTAAGTCTTTGAAAGTTTTGCATGTAAAAAGAGCATTTTTTTTCTGTTTACATGCTGATGATAAAATAAAAGTTTTTTCAGCCTTAACCTAGGTATCCTAATTCTGTTCCCCATAAGCAAAATTTAGCAATTGCTTGTAAAAGTTTTTGTTGGAGATATATTAGACCATCTGTTCTATTTGGTCCCTGATATTTTGAGGTGAGTAACCCCTGGCATCAGAGGCAGCTAAACAGCTACAGTTTTGATTGTAGGATTCTAATTGTATTATTAAGATTCCAAAAATCCTGGGATATCAAAATGTCTTCCAAGGCTAAATCCATTTAAACCAAGGTCAGTAGATTATTCTCGGAGGAAAGGGAAAAATAATAGTTTAGGATCTGATCATCCAGTTTCAGCCACCGCCCTCAGATATTGAGACTGATTTTACAGTTAAATTTGAAAGTCTCAACCTGAGTAAGAAAGGCACAATTTAATAAATGTAAATAATCAAAATAAATCAGATGCTTTATAAAAAACACCCCACACCCTTGTCAGAGGTATACAGCAGACATGAAATTCATTCATTACATTCCTATGTCTCTAAGTCACAGCATCAACTCAATGCCACTACCCATTTGACTATTGAAAAATTCAGTTAAAATATGTTTTCTGGGGCCCCTTTTCTCCTGGGTTTTAGGTGACCTAGAGCATGTGTCTTGTTGGATTCAAGAAGCACCACTTCTCGAACCACATGACTTCCTGAAGTTGGGTGTTTCTGTTCTCATACAGCCGACCCTGAGCACAGAGATGCTTTGCTGTGCTCTCCATGCTTTCCGCGTTCTGGCCTGCGCACCCCCGTCTCCTTGTCCGCCGCAGCCCCACTGCCCTGCCATCCATTCAGAAGTGTCTGTTGTCTAAGGCTGCATGGTGCAGGCAGCTCTCCACAGAGAGACAATTTCATCAATGCTCACCCACTGCCTCCTCACTTCTTTCAGACCAGTGTAAATAGCTTCTGTCCTCTCACCACTTGGATCTCTCCTTTTCCAGAACAAACGTCTGGTGGCAGTTCTCTTCTGGAAATTAGTGCAACAGTTTTGTTTTGTTTTCAAATTTACTAAGTCAAAATGACTGACTATCTTCTGAGGAAAGGAAAGAGAATGCCACTTTTTTTCTTTCCCTTTCAGCAAAGTAAATACAGAATAAACTACCTTCTCACTTATAAATATACTCTCAATACAGGGGAAAAGTACAAAATCTTTTACTTCAAAATATTTCTCTTCGCATTTTAAATGCCTCTTAAGGCTTTTTATATCTTAAATTTCTTGAATGGGTCATTTATGAGTACTGTTGGATGATAAAGTATATGGCCATCTAATATCTACGAGTCACTTATATTCTCCCATTTGTGCTGTGAATTCTTTAATTGTGAAGCCATTAACATTAAGTGCAAAAACTATGTTTTATTCAGCTAAGAAATAGAGTTTGGGGATTGTTGGCCTACCTTAATAGCTCAGGTTGACAGTATGGATACAGTCTTCGAGATCTTTAGATTTCAGTATACTGATGAACAAAACAAAAAAATCTCACTAAATAGGGTTCATCATATTGTAGGAATCTCTCACATAAGGGGTAAAAAGTATGATTCACATAATAACTCTTTTGCCTTACATTCAAGCCAACAACTTATGTATTTTTGGAATTCATTTCTACCAGGGATTTTAGAACAGGCTTTAAAATATTGTGGTACTAGATAAAACTTTAGCATAAGTTCTTATAACTACGGACATTTAAAACCTTTCCTGAAAAATAAGCTCTTGGCATGTTCTAATCCCACAAAGAGGACTGAATAGTAAAGCTTATCTCTTTTTCATTATCTTTTTGGGAAAGAGGACAAACAAAAGTTTGGCAAATAACTGCTAAATATTAAATAGTAGAGATCAGTATTAATTCACCCTAATTATTTTAATGTGCAGCCAATAGAAAAAACATACAGACTCAAATATCTATTAATGATATGAGGTCAATTTAGTGTGGGGGTATTTAAAGTAAATCTTCATGTAGGTAAAGTACATTTCAGAAAACATTCTGAAAATTCACAGATCTCAGTTTCCTATTGAAGACTATTTCTTCATCAGCCTTTCACATAGATGTAACAGTTTTTAAAGATTATACGTAGGTTATAATTGAAGTACCATCCCATATCTAAGTTTCCTGGACCAAAATTAGAGAAGCTAAAAACATCATTGAATACTCCATTAGTTTTATTTTGTTCTCTTTTTCCTTTCTCATTACCCCATTTAATTAGTGGCATATTACTTCTCCACAATATTTTTACTGGCGTGGTTTTCTTACATAGAAATCTGCCAGAGCAGAGAAATATATTCAACTTCCTTCTCATAACGACAGAGAAAATTGCTGAAGTCCACTTGTACAAAGATATTCATTGTTCTATTAGTCTCTCAAGAGCATCCTGCAGATTCTCGTGGGTATCACTTGGATTTATTTTGGTTCACAATGTTTGAGGATAATGGTTGAAGTCTAAAAATGAATCCTACAGCTAAATGAGAAGGCAGGTCACTTACAAAAATACAACACCTTTTGTATCTTCAATTAAAAGGCCGTCCTCCCTTGCAGGGATTTTTGACATGCCTATATTTCTATGCATTAATTCATTTGTCATACAAATGGGAATGTGTTATTTAAGCAACATGCAGAATATGGGGTAAGGTAACAGTAAGGCACATGGCTCCTGGTTGTAAGTGCCTTACAATCTAACTGGAAAGATCATAAATTTATACAAATATATAACTATACATTGTGTGTATGTACACCATGTAGGAGGTACAAATCTAGTACTGTAGAAGCATATATAGGAGGAATTACACCATTCTGCCTAGGAAATTAGAGAAAGTATCTCAGAGGTTGAATATATTAGCTAGACCTTGAGAGACTGAACTTTGATTTTGAAAAACTGGTGATCAAGGTTAGGGTTTACTAACTGTCCCAACTTGCCCCAAGACTAAAGGATTTTCTGGGATGTGGGACTTTCAACACTAAAACAAGGACTGACCTGAACAAATTGGGATGGTTATTCACCCTGGATTAAAATAGAAATTTTTTTCTAGCCTTCATCTTCTCTCCAACACGATTCTCACTTATATGTCATGCTTCTCCAAACTCAGTCTATAATTAATCTTATGTATTAATTGAACAGCCTGTTCAATTTAGAGCAAAAATCAATTGACAACTTTTTCCCCTTTTGTGTGGTTTGCAAGGGTTTAATCTTCACTCTCTTCAGGTAATAGGTGGGGAGATACTACATTCAGTTTCCGCAGTAAGGCAAAAAAATCACAGAAAGATAATGATGCTAAGAATAGTAAGAGCTAACATGAGTGGAGTTGTTACTGTGGGCCCAGAACTTTTCCAAGCATTTTATGCATATTCATGTATTTAGTACTTATAACAACTACAAGAGATGGGGCTATTTGTGACATGGCCATAATGAAAAAACCAAAGCACTGAAATATAAAGTAACTGTCCCAAGTGCTGAAACTGAAAGTAAAAAGTAAAGCATCATGAATCCAGATGCAATCTGCATCATTATGCTACCGGATTTCTACGTCAAAAGCTAAAACTTCACATCCTGCCTACCCGGAAGACTATGAACAGTCAAAAAATGGTTGTTATTGTTTTGCTTTGTAGTCTTTCTTTTTTTTTAAGATGGGGAAGAATTAAGGGCATTTAAGACTGTGAAGATGTAAGTCCAAAAAACAGAGGGGATGCTGATGGAAGTTATAAGAGGGAATGAGCATTAAATATTTGTTTAGTTAAATTAATAACCACAGAACTACAATCTCTGATTTGTCAAAATTTGGTAAGTTTTATAGCATTTCTGTTACCATAATTACTACATAGAAAAATGATGATTTATAAAAATTCCATATTTCTCTTTCTTGGTAGACTATAACCAGTCCACTGTTAAGTGATTCTGTAGCCAAATCTACATGATACTGCAATGTTTAAAAATCTAAAATACCCTGCCTTCTTAAATTGATAGTTTTAGTAACTTTCTGTTTCTGTTAATTAAAAAATTTCAGTGTTCTTGTTTATATTTGTAGTGAGAAGCGCACCCAAGTATTTCCACTAGATTCCAAGTTCTAAGACCACCTACTTGAGAATGAATTTGGGTTCCCTGCACAGATCCTAGAAAAGAAATATTTCAGTATCCAAGGAAAAAGAAGCTTGCTGTCAAGGGACAAATGCTGTAGTGACTGGAGAGATACTCTCTAATGATTTGCAAAAACAATGTCTAGACCCTGAACAAATTGCTGCAGAGTGATTATGGTTTTGTGTCTAAAAGCACAGACTTTGGGACCAAATGACCTGGGTCCACATATCTTATTAGACAAAGAACTTTGAGAAAGTTACATAACCTCTGTTGCTCCTGTAAAACAAGAATAATAATATAGCTATTTTATAGTAAGCATTAAGATAATGAAGTATTAATAGTACTGGCATACAAATCAACATTCAGATAACTGTCAGTCCTTCCTCTGCAGTCAGCTGTACTTCTGTATAAATACATTTAAAAAAATTGTAGTGTTTCTGTACTCAAATGTCTTTAATTATTAACTGAATAAAATATAAGTTGTATATTTAAATTTGAGGATATAAATATTTAGTCAGGTAGAAAAAACTGTCATGAAAATGCTATTCTACATAAACATGTTAACTTTTATGAAGCAGCTAATATCAGAAACAGCAGCTATGGCATGCTTGAAAGAACTGGGCCCATCAACAAGACCAAGATTAAGTCTTGTGCCATCTACTCTTGGACCTTCCTTAGTTAAATTTCACAAAATCTCAGTTGTCTCATCTTTAAAGTAAAGAAAGTAAAATCTGTATCACAGTATTTTTAGACCTAACATTAACTGTGTTTGTTTGCTAGAGCTACCATAACAATTACCACAGACTAGACAGCTTGAACAACAGAAATGTATTTCCTGATAGCTCTGAAAGCTAGAAGTCCGAGACCAAGATGTCAGCAGGATTGACTGCATCATGAAGTCTCTCTTTGACTTGTATATGGTTATTTTCTCTCCCTGTCTTCACAGAGATGTCTCTTCATTGTCATTTCATATCTGGTGTCTCTCTCTGTTCAAGTTTTCTTTCTTACAAGGTTATCAGTCATTGGACTTGGGTCCACCCTAAAGACCTCATATGAACTTAACCACATTTTTAAAGACTGTATCTCCAATATAGTTACCTTTCAAAGTACTAGGGGTTAGGCCTTCAACATATAAATTTGGGGGAACACATTCAATCCCTAAAACTCCACCTCTGGATTCCCTGTATTCATGTTTTTCTCACATGAAAAAATACATTTTTTCTGACCATCTTTTATAAGGCTCCTTGCAGATTTCTTTTCTCATGTGATTCTCTTAATCTTTATACTGAACTTGCCTTTGTTTTCCTCATATTCTCCTGGAGCAATTTCCTTCACTCCCGTGGTTTTCAATGTGATAATTATACTTTTGCTGGGGATTCTGCTCATCACTGACTTCCAAACACGCCTACTCAGCTGGCCACTGGCCCTTCCATTTGGATGATCCCAGACTCTTCCAATCCAGTAACTTTAACCCCAAAGAATTGTCTTTTCATATCCTATGTCCCTAAGTTCCTTCTCCATTGAAATAAATCTCACTGAATGGCCCATCTCTTACCTTGCTCGAGCTAGAAATCCTTATATAATTCTTAACTGCTTCCTGTCCTTCACTCCTCATATATACTTAATCAACATGTCTTATTTCTTCCAGCTCCCTAAAAATTTTAAATACGTCCACTCCTGTTTGTCAATTTTTCTAAAATTTCCCAGATTCCTTCTCTTGCCTCCTGATTCTTGCACATGATATTCTCCTGAACAGGAGAACTTATTTAACAATTATGGTATTAATTTAATATCATTGTACTTTGACATAAATTTAGAAGTAACTCCTACAGAACTTTGATAATTACAGTAGGTTAGTTCCCTCTTCACGTGCTCTGCTCCCACTGCAGCCCCATCTGTCATTGCACTTACGGCTCTGGATGGTTAGAGCCTGTTTACTTGTCTGCTCTCCATTCATCTTACGATTAGGTTGCACAGTCCGTGTGGCAGAAACCATGATTTGTTTACCAGTGTTCCTACAGCACTATTTTCTTGGAAGATAAAAATCACTTACAGGCTACTTGCGGAGAATGAATCCTGGGCTGCATTCTAATGCAATATTCATTCTATTTCAATCGGTTGCCACACCTTGGGCTAAAATAATTGAAGTCACAAGGAAGAAAATTGATATAAAAGAAATTTTTATTTTTGGTAGTACACAAGCTAAGGGATATATGTGGAAAAATATTTTCAAACTAGAATGTATGATTTAGCATATAGCATAATTTTTACTAATTCTGAGTACTGAGCTTTCCCCTTTTACTGGAAAAGCAAATTGAGGATGTAACCTAGTAAGTGTCCCAGTTTATATGCCTGTCCCACTACTTCATAATTTAATTTTAAAAATTGATGCCTGAAATGCATGAGGATATTTAACAACATTTGTGTGCAGTTATAAAAAAAATAAAAGTGAGCAACAAGAACTGTATCTCAAAGTAAATGTAAGGACTATAAAACATTAAACAAACTGTTTACAAAATACTGATGAAATGCAGTGGCACAAACCGGCCTGAAAAGTGGTTGCCTACTACATTTAAACCCATTAGCAATTCTGGCAGGCTGAATAGGCAGGGAAGTTTTGGATAAAATTGTCTTTTATGGAGTAATCTGCAGTCTGATCACTGATATGCAGACCTCAGAGAAAACTCAGGTCAAATTTCTTTTTTTTTCTTATAATTTATTTTGATATCATTAATCTACAATTACATGTGCAATATTATGGTTATTAAACTACCCCCTTCATCAGGTCCCCCCACCAACCCCATTACAGTCACTGTCCATCAGCGTAGTGAGATGCTATAGAATCACTACTTGTCTTCTCTGAGTTGTACAGCCCTCCCCGTGCCCCCCAACATTACATCTGCTAATCGTAATGCCCCTTTTCCCTCTTGTCCCTCCCTTCCCGCCCATCCTCCCCAGTCCCTTTCCCTTTGGTAACTATTAGTCCATTCTTCGGTTTTGTGAGTCTGCTGCTGTTTTGTTCCTTCAGTTTTTTTCTTTGTTCCACATATGAGTGAAATCATTTGATACTTGTCTTTTTCGGCTTGGCTTATTTCACTGAGCATAATACCCTCTAGCTCCATCCATGTTGTTGCAAATGGTAGGATTTGTTTTCTTCTTATGGCTGAATAATATTCCATTGTGTATATGTACCACCTCTTCTTTATCCATTCATCTACTGATGGACACTTAGGTTGCTTCCATTTCTTGGCTATTGTAAATAGTGCTGCAATAAACATAGGGGTGCATCTGTCTTTTTCAAATTGGGCTGCTGCATTCTTAGGGTAAATTCCTAGGAGTGGAATTCCTGGGTCAAATGGTATTTCTATTTTGAGTTTTTTGAGGAACCTCCATACTGCTTTCCACAATGGTTGAAATAATTTGCATTCCCACCAGCAGTGTAGGAGGGTTCCCTTTTCTCCACATCCTCGCCAACATTTGTTGTTGTTTGTGTTTTGGATGTTGGCCATCCTCACTGGTGTGAGGTGATATCTCATTGTGGTTTTAATCTGCATTTCTCTGATGATTAGCGATGTGGAGCATCTTTTCATGTGCCTGTTGGCCATCTGAATTTCTTCTTTGGAGAAGTGTCTATTCATGTCCTCTGCCCATTTCTTAATTGGATTATTTGCTTTTTGTTTGTTGAGGTGTGTGAGTTCTTTATATATTTTGGATGTCAACCTCTTATCGGATATGTCATTTATGAATATATTCTCCCATACTGTAGGATGTCTTTTTATTCTACTGGTGGTGTCCTTTGCTGTATAGAAGCTTTTCAACTTGATATAGTCCCACTTGTTCATTTTTGCTTTTGTTTCCCTTGTCTGGGGAGATATGTTCATGAAGAAGTCGTTCATGTTTATGTCCAAGAGATTTTTAAGCCTATGTTTTTTCTAAGAGTTTTATGGTTTCATGACTTACATTCAGGTCTTTGATCACCTTGAGTTTACCTTTGTGTATGGGCTAGACAGTAGTCGAGTTTCATTCTCTTACATGTAGCTGTCCAGTCTTTCCAACACCAGCTGCTGAAGAGGCTGTCATCTCCCCATTGTATATCCAAGGCACTTTTATCAAATATTAATTGACTGTATATGTTTGGGTTAATGTTTGGATTTTCTCTTCTGTTCCACTGGTCTGTGGGTCTGTTTTTGTGCCAATACCAAATTGTCTTGATTACTGTGGCTTTGTAGTAGAGCTTGAAGTCAGGGAGTGTAATTCCCCGTTTTATTCTTCCTTCTCAGGATTGCTTTGGCTATTCGGGGTCTTTTGTGGTTCCATATGAATTTTCGAATTATTTGTTCCAGTTCATTGAAGAAAGCTGTTGGTAGTTTGATAGGGATTGCATTGAATCTGTGGATTGCTGGGTAGTATAGCCATTTTGACAATATTTATTCTTCCTGGCCAAGAGCATGGGATGTATTTCCATTTGTTAGTGTCCTCTTTAATTTCTCTTAGGAGTGTCTTGTAGTTTTCAGAGTACAGGTCTTTCACTTCCTTCCTTAGGTTTATTCCTAGGTATTTTATTCTTTTTGATGCAATTGTGAATGGAATTGTTTTTCTGATATCTCTTTCTGTTAGTTCATCGTTAGTGTATAGGAAAGAAACAGATTTCTGTGTGTTAATTTTGTATCCTGCAAGTTTGCTGAATTCAGATATTAATTCTAGTAGTTTTGGAATCGAGTCTTTAGGGTTTTTTATGTACAATATCATGTCATCTGCAAATAGTGACAATTTGACTTCTTCTTTACCAATCTGGATGCCTTGTATGTCTTTGTTTTGTCTGATTGCCGTAAACTTCATATGAGTCATTTAGCAATAATATTATTCAACTCTAAGAAGTAGATGCATGTGATAAAATATTTTTAAAGTGTATATATATATATATATATATATATATATATATATATTTTACACACACACACACACACACACACTGTCCTGGTTTTTTCAGATTAGAGAATTGAGAAAATTTATTAAAGTATATTCTATTTAAGTATTTTCTCAGTGTTATATATGTTATATCTTGATATTTTATGTTCAGAGTTTTATATTTTTATCAGAAATAAATGGTGTGCTCATTCTACTAGCTGACAGCACCTGCAAAGAGCTGGGTACATGAGTAAGGAGGATGTCTGAATCTAAAAAGGGGTAGAATATCAGGTGGGAATTTGGCCTTGGTCTTTGTTTCATATTCCACCCTGACCCTCTTTTATAAGGCAGCGCTGAAAGACACTGAGAAGGACGTGATAGAGACAGTGTCCAGACAGGGGCTTGTCATTAACTTCCGTACCTACAACAGTTATTAGTACTAAAGTATTTAGTATTTGCATAGCATGTTATTAGTATTGAAACATATCTCAAATGCTTGGAGCGGCAGTAGTGCACATTCGGAAATTAATAAAAAACTTTAACGTTGCATATGTATGATTAATCTTTCACTCAATTTTCCCAAATCACCTTTTAAATTATCACAGTATTATTTTTTGGTTCAGATCCCTGCCAGAAGTCTGAGATACCTGTTTCACTGCATGGGCCTTATTAACAAGATGTTTTCTAGAGTGTAATAAAAGTCTAAAAATTTATGTGTAATTGATATATAACATTATACTAGTTTCAGCTGTACAACATTACGACTTGATATTTGTGTATACTGTGAAATGATCGCCACAGTAATTCTAGTTAACATCAATGCCGATACACAGTTACAAATTTTTTTCTCGTGATGAAATCTTTTAAGATCTACTCTCTTAGCAACTTTCAAATATGTGATGCAGTATTATTAACTATAGTCACCATTCTGTACATTACTTATTTTATAACTGGAAGTTTTTGCCCGTTTTAAAGGAGGTCTTATTGAAAGAAAAAGTGTACGTGCCATTTTTTACTTACTTCTTTGACTAAGCATTAAATCTCTCAGTGATCATCCCCCCAATGACACTTTTTACTTCAACTTGATCAAGATAATTCAGGAGACCATGAAATGATCGTCAGTCTTAAACAGCTTTGACAATTCTAACTTTATCTTCCTTTCTACCCTCATCTTGACAGAAGTCTTTTTGGTTGCTCTTGCCATAGATCCCTGCTCACCTCATTCCCGTAACCTTGAATCCCAACTCCTGATTAGGTGAGGTTTCTGGGATATCATAGAGCCAACCATTCTTATTAATTCCTCATACTTGTACTAAGAATAATACCCTATGTGAAAGTGATGAGACATAGCGATTTGTGTGTTTGGTGGACTTGAAGTTTAGGAGGGTAGGCTCTGGATGAATTCTTGGGAGATTGTTACTCATAGCCACTATTCTAAGAAGCTAAAGTTGTGTTTTCTTCCTATCAGCAATTGAAAAGCTTATTATAAGGTGACTGACCTGGGGAATGTTAATAATTCACTTATAGATACCCATATTTAAATTCATAAATACCCTGTGTTAGCTTCTCATTCTTTCCAGGGAGACTAATCTCTAGAAAAACATTCTTGTATATTATTTTTTAATTGCCATTCCTATCAACGAGTGTGTGTGTGTGTGTGTGTGTGTGTGTGTGTGTGTGTGTGTATTTATGTATGAAATAATATATATTGTAAGTATAAAATGCAATAGATCCTATTAAAGCCATATCAATAGTTTAAAATTTGGTGAAACTCCAAAAAGGCATTTATTAGGACTTCTCTGGACCTCCTGGGTTCTACATGCACTTCCATCAAGTGAATTGGTACCTTTTCTGAAATTTCCAGGACCAGCATATTAACTTTGGCTTGGGTAGCTAAAAGCTAATTCAACCCCCAGGAATACTCTAAGGGTAGAGTAAAATAATACAAGTCACTAATTTGTTCCTCAAAAATAGGCTAATAGAAAAAGAAGAAATCTAAATCCTGAACAAGGGTGAATAAAGAATCATAGAAGCAGTGCTCAAGATCCCAGCCCTTGAGTCACAAACAGCCTGTACAATAAGCTCCTGCCCATCCCCACAGACCACTCAACTCCTAGTTTCCAAGAGTCACAAAAACCTACACACACACACAAGTGTACATACAACATCTGTGCGCACTCTCCCTCTTACATTCTCAGAGTGTCTGAGGATGACATAGGTAAATGGAGGAAATTATATCCTTAGCTTGTAGGAGAAAATAGCATACCACTCATATAAAAGGCTCTGAAATAAGTGTATCTAGGCTGCTTTTTGAGAGATAAATTGTAAATCAACACACAGCTCCTAGATGTTCAAGGTAGCAAGATTGCAAGTATCAATGTAACTAAGGGAAAAGGAAATCAATTACAACATGGTGACAGTAGGAGCCTTGAAAAGGAGACTTATCAAGGCCTTGCAAACTCCATCAGTGGCAGCTAAATATCCCATTTTATGGCAGGTTTAATCCTCCTATGGGGATGGATCTATTAGGGCGTTGGGACAGAGAGCTATTACACTTGAGAATCGTGTCATTCTTCTCTCATTCCAGACTCACCGAGCACCCGTCTGATGACTTAGGTAGCTTCCTTAGGTCAGGCTGGTCAGGTCTGCATGACACTGAGAGTGTGGGCAGTCATCATATTTCTCATTTTAATTTAATACCCTGGAATCCTGATTTATGTAGTTTACTATCTTATGGTTGCTTCTCCCTGAATCATTCAATTTCTGCATTCTAGCAAAATAGCATTTCTAGACCTGCCTATTTGAGGTCAGATAAAGGATCAGCTAAACCCCACTTCACTCAGCCTCCTGAAATTTGAATTTTTCTGATTCATACCTCTGAATTCACTGTCCACCTATCTTTAACATTTCAAAAATGCCTATTTTGTTTGTTTGTAATGGGTATTCAATGGACTGTGTACCAAACAAGCCGGGCCCCATGCCTTTTACATGTAGCTCACATAACTTTACTTCTCTTTCTGATCTTGAGAGCTCATTCAACAGCCACTTTAACCTTGTGGTACTCTGGTGCTGTTACTATAGCAACTGGAAGAATGCAAAGCATGAGCTAAAGCTGTGTAGTATGCCTGTCTGTTGTAGTTTCAGCAGAATGTGTTTTTTCTTGATTATACAAGTAAAAAGCATATCTAATTCAACACACAGAAACCTATGAAATGGGCAGTTAAAATCACTCATAACCAGTAGAGCCCTGGTAAATTTTAACAGCTAGCTCTTTGGGGAAAAAAAGTGTATGTTGATATACTTATATTAAGTTTTTATAAACTTTAGCAATGTAACAAATAGTAATAAAATATACAGTGCTCTTTATTGCAACTTCTTTCTTAACTATTAATTTTCACAGAAAATGGATTTTTGCCAAACTTTTTTATCTGTAAAAAAAAAACCTATATAATCCAGCCATAATTCAACAAATGGAATTATAGCCTAATCATCCAGTCCTCTTCCCACTAAATATATTGTCATTGTCTTATCTGTGATCTACTACTAGACTATTTCTTACTGTATACAAATTATATTCATTAAAATGAAATGTCTTTCAGCTTCAGCAGTAGACATGGTACATGTTAATCTTCACTATTAACATTTTCTCTTGTCACTTTCCTAAGTCTAGACAAACAACAAAATATTGAATCAAGTCCTGATTTTTCGCATTAGCTGATTTCAGGCTACTCAAATGGCATCACGGAATGTAGAGGTAGGAAGAGATACACAGAAGCACAAAGAGATAAAGTGAATATAAATAACCTCAAGAACACAGATAATAACAATTTGCCTTGAATGTATTCTGTTTTCTCTGAAGTACATGCTCAAGTGATTTTTCTTCCTGAATTATGTGGGTGGTAAATTCTCTGACTCTTGACATATTAAAACTTTCTATTCACCCTATAAGAATAAGATTCTATTAGAAATAAGATGCCTATAAGAATCTAGGTTCCAAATCATGTCCACCCCCATAAATCTAAGACAATTACTGTATTGATTCCTTATCATTTCACTCCTTTATCCTCTCAGTACTGAGAAGTCCAATATTAGGCATTTTTGTTCTTCTGTCAGGTGCTGTTTTTAGTCATTGGAAACATTTAATATTTTTAAACGATTTATTAAAATTTTTCTGATAAGAATATGTAGTTAGTCTGTTTCATTTTTATCTGAATGTGTGTAAGGACTGCTTTATTATTTTCCCTTGGCACTCAGGGCTATTTTTTTGATTTTGAGAAAATTATCTTCAATTATGTTTTCAATCATTTTCATCTCTTTATCCTCTCCTGATATTCTTAATAAAATAAATTTTAGAGCTACTGGACCTATCCGCTCAGTTGAACATCAGTCATTCTTTTCCCCCTCTTGTGTTTATGTTATTTTGGGATATAGCCTTCATTTTATTTTTACTTTTGAGGGACTTTGGGGGTATTTTACACAGCAGCCAATAACACAGGGATAAGAGAGAGACCTGGGTCTCTGATATTTGAAAAAACTGCAATTCTAGGTGTTGCTTATATACCTAAATTCTTTCAGTTTTTCCTGGATCTGTTTTTATTCTAGCAATACTGTTATTTTCAGGTACTCGATGCATGCTCTTAGACTGTTCCTTTACTGCAATGTTATTATTACAATATACTGTTGATAATACACATAAAATTCCATTATTTCTCAGTACAATATTTCCCAATTGTATATCTCTGAGAATATCAATTAAATTATTTTTAAAGTACTATTCAAATCAAAACCATTTACTTCTGGGTCAGTTATTTCTTTCTCCATCTTATTTTATCATTTTTATCATTTGTAATTCCTTAATTTGGCAGAACTAGGCTATTCATTCGCATTTATAAATGATGGATCAGGTTGATTAACAGATGGTATGGAGTCCTCTGCAGTTGTGTGTATATATATAAATATTACCCAAATGACTGCTCATACATGCCTTTGCTCTGCTGACTCTGTGGACATATGAGGCATGCTCTTTGGCCAGCACTATTTCCTTTAGATCACAGAGACAGGAAGAAGACAGGTGCCAAAAAACGTATAACTCTTAACTCTGCGAATGGAGCATTTGGCTTATTTTACTCCAGTGTGGAGCCAATTTTCCTTTTTCTTCCTCTCATTGTTTGTTGTGTGTATTTAGATTTACATGGGATCCACTAAAGATGATTATATTTTTCATGAAGTGAAACTTCAGTCTTACATCTATTAATTTTTGGCATTTATTCCACTTTTGACAGGCATTTTCCACCTTAATATTTCTTTTAGTTCTTTTAGAGGTATAGTTTTACATTCCCACATATGTTCTATATGCATTTTATTTTGGTGTAGTCAAAGTTACATTTTTTCTTCAAGTGATTAATAAACAAAACAAAGTTATATTTTTTCTTCAAGTGATTAGCCAGTTATTTTTACACTGTATATCAAGTAGGTGATTTCCCTCACTAATTTGAAATGCCACTTTTTTCATATGCTAACTTCTCGTGTATTTGGATCTACTTTTAGAATCTATTCTTTCTGATTTATCTATTTCTATTTATTGTAAAGTGCCATATTTTAAGTAACTATAACTTTAAAATTATTTTAATACATGAACTCATCTTTAGCATTTTTCTGAATCATATATGCCTTTCTCCCATATTTATGACTCAAAGCATAGAAAACTCTTTGAAGAAACACACCAAGTTAATGTTATATGAACATTTGGACAGATTGATAAGTATTATGATTGACCCCAACTACATCATATACCCTACCTGTAAAAAAGAGAGAAATGCTCCATGGAAATCAAAATAATATGTACAACAGGAACAATGTTAACAAGAAGGATCATGAGAAAATGCCATTAAAATCTTTTGATGAGAAAAATAGTGAGAAAATAGGCAGAAGGTCTTTCTTGTTTTATTTTTTTCACACTCTTGACCCCCCCACTCACCTAATAAGCAGTCCTCTTTTCCTTCATACGAGACTGGCATTGAGAACTTTGTTCGCTTGACTCAGCTGTGTTAGTCGATGAAGATCTCTGTAGACTCCTTACACTTCATTCCTGTAGCAAATATAGAAGGTAATTGTAATATTTTTTCAATATTGAAAAACAGTAGCACACACTAGATAAGCTAAAGTCTTTGGTAATAAGTTCTAAAGAAAATTAAACTACTACCAAACAAGTAAATTATTCTTTCAAACTCTTGGTTAAATGATGGATATGTGTTTACTTTTCTTCTGGAAGCACTAGTCACTCACTACAATATGAGAATATTTATATTATTGAATGAACTTGAAAATAACTTATCAAACGTTTTCCATTTCGTGTACTGTTATACATAATTGAAGACAAATAGATACAGTGTGGAGATTATTAATCCTACTGTGATTTGGTGCTAATGTATGTTAAGCCAGGGGATGTGCTAACTGGAAAAAAGCCAAGAGAACCACATTGAAATTTTAACATACAGTTCCAGATAGAACAAACCCGCAGAGATTTACTTCCTTACCATGCCATTCTTACATTATATCCTACAATGCCTTCCAAATTGTGGAATACAATTAAATATCAAACACAGAAACCAATGTTGTAAGATTGGCCAGAGAAATGGAAGTTGGGGATGTCTTTTGGAAACTCTCAAATCTATCAGAAGTTTTTCATTTGGAAAATTTTTAAGTATAAAAAATACCATACTGTGTTTCCTTTTTTCCCCAAGGAATCACTATGTTATTTATTCTTTGCATTTCTTGAAAATTATTGGCAATAAATTTCAGGAAGAAACCGTTATATCCCTTGCTGTGGGCTATTGTGATTTTTGATATTAGTACCTGAAACCTATTTTCACCCCTTAGAAGGTGTTAAAAATAAAACTAGTCAGAAAAATAGCCTGTGGTTAAAGGAATTAAACTATCCTCTGAACCTAGCAGGCACAGTAAATAATCCGTTAAGAGTTTTTGGAACTTCATTTCTAATACCTTATATGATCTAATACACAGCTGATTTATGACATTACCCCAGGTTCTAAAACACATGAATACTTCAAATTCTGTGCCTATGCCAATTCCATATAGATTTGGCAAAACTTATTTAATGAAGGTATATACTAAGAGCTAGCAATTGTTCTTCATTTCATTCAATATGTTAATTTTTTAGGTAGAAAATGTTTCTTGTGTTTGGAAAACTCAGACTAGAGTTCAAATATAAGAAAGTTCCTTAGATAGAAGTATTTATTAAAAGGACAACAGGAGGGAAAAAAAACTTCTAACAAAATAAAATACCTATGAGATTATTTCTTCATAATTACATGAGAATCATATAAGAAAAGTAAAGTGCAAGTATTACTTTAAAAATGATTCATTGAGGGCATTGACAGTATTTATTTTTTTAACTTTCTTATTGAAATACAGTTGATATACAATATTATGTTTCAGATGTACAACATGACTTGACAATTATATACATTACTAAATGTTCTTCATGATAAATGTAGTTAGTTACACTCTGTCAACATGAAAAAATATTGCACTATTATTGATTATATTCCCTATGTTGTATTTTCATCCCTGTGACTAATTTATTTTATAATTGGAAGTTTGTACCCCTCTCTTGCCTATTTTGCCCATCCCCACGGCCTACCCCATGGCAAGCCCCAGTCCATTCTCTGTGCTTAGGAGTCTATTTCTGTTTTGTTTGTTTTGTTTCTTAGATTCCACATGTAAGTTAAATCTTATGGTATTTGTCTTTCTTTGTCTGAATTATTTCACTCAGCATAACACCCTCTAGGTCCATCCACATTGTCAAAAGGGCAAGATTTGATTCTTTTCTGTGGCTGAGTAATATCCCATTGTGCATATGTACCACATCTTATTTAGCTATTTGTCTTTCAAGGTTGCTTCCATATCTTGGCTATTGTAAATGATGCTATGCTAAACATATAGGTGCATATATCTTTTCAAATTAATGATTTTGTTTTCCTTGGATAAATTCCCAGAAGTTGAGTTGTTATTGGGTCATATGGTATTTTTATTTTTATCTTTTTGAAAAATCTCCATACTGGTTTCCATAGTAGCTGCAGCAATTTACAATCCCACTCGCAGTCCCTGTTACATCTTGACTTGTTGACACTGGCCATTCTGACTGGCATGAGGTGACATCTCACTGTAGTTTTGATTTGCATTTCCTTGATGATTAGTGATGTTTGGCCTCTTTCCCTGTGTCTGTTGTCCATCTGTATGTCTTCTCTGGAGAAAACCCTGTTCAGGTCCTCTGCCCATTTTTTAATAGATAATTTCTTTTTTGGTGTTGAGTTGTATGAGTTCTTACATATTTTAGATCCATTAATGTAAGTGGAGTGGTAAAGTCCCCTACTATCGCTGTATTACTATCATCTTCTCCCTTTATGTTTGATAATATTTGTTCTATATATTTAGGTCTTCCTCTGTTGGGCAGGTAGATATCTATAATTGCTATGTCTTCTTACTAGATTGAGACTGTAATCATTAGATAATGTCCTTTGTCTCTTGTTATAGTTTTTATTTTAAAGTCTATTTTGTCTGATAAAAGGGCTGCTACTCCGGCTTTCTTCCTTTTCCATTTCTATTTGCGTGGAATATCTTTTTCTACCCCTTCAGTTTCAGTCTGTGTTTGTCTTTAGATCTGAAGAGAGGCTCTTGTAGGCAGCACAGTGATGGGTCTTGCTTTTTCTATCTAGGGGTCTCCCAGATGGGCACCAGCCGTGGCCACACTGGCTGGGTAATCTGGGGCAAAAAGGGCAGGGTGAAGCTGGGTGAGTACCTTAATAGTGTTGCCCTGGTGAGACTTCTAGATCTCCAGTGTGTGCCTCTGGGTGTGGGCAGGGGCTGGGGGCCGTCTTGGTTACATCTGGTATGCACAGGGACCTGCTCCCCTCTGTCTATCAATGTGTGCAGGAGTGTGGACAATGGCATTCACCAGCGCTCCTTATCCCAGAGAGAATTCCAGCAGTTCCCTCTCTGTTTGCCGCATGCTTTTGTTCTGAAAAGCACCTTCTGAAGATCTGTTTTTCCTTTAAGCCAGTTTTATTTGTGTTGTTGTCATTTTGCTTTGTTTGGTTTTTTTATCTGTGCTTCAGGGCCAAAGAATGTGTACTCCTGTGCCTCTGTGATTTCTCTACTGCACACCACCGTGCCGAGGGTGGGTTTACTGCACCGCTGTGCCGCAGTCTCTCCTGCCACTTTTTATGTGGTCTTTCTATCCCTTTCTGCACAGCAAGTGTTCAACAATTGCTCTGTATGTAGGTGGAGATTTGGTGTATATGAGGGAGGAAGTGAATTCAGGCCCTTTGACCCTGCTGTCTTGGACCTCCCTCCCTACTAATATTTATTTTTAGAACAACAAATGGTACAATAACATTCTGAAAAGCAGGTAAAGATAGGTTTTGGACAGTCAAAACCAAAGTTCATCAAAACCATATTTCAACTCAGAAACTCCAAATACCTATTTCTTTTTTAGTACCCTCTTAATTGAAAGTTGTATTGTTTTATATTTACTATTTAAATTTCCTGATCTTCATGTAGTATCTTATTAATAGCCTTGTGGGGAAATTAGATAGAATAATCATTATTAAACCCTTTTAATTTACTTGTTTAATTTTATTCTTTTAATTGAGATATACTTGACATAACAGTTTAGTTTCAGGTGTACCATATAATGACTTGATATTTGTATATACTGCAAAATGATCACCACAGTAAGTCCATTTTACATCTATCACCATATATAATTACAAATGAATTTTCTTGCAGTGAGAACTTCCAAAATCCACTCTCCTATCTACTTTCAAATATGCAATACAGTATTATTAACCATAGCCACCATACTATCCCTGTGACTTATCCATTTTATAACTGGAAATTTGTATCTTCTGACCTCCTTCACCCATTTCACACATGCCACCCATCTCTGCCTCAGGCAGCCACCCATCCAACCTATATATCCATGAATTTTTTGTTGTTAGATTCCACATATAAGTGAAATCATACAGTATTTATCTTTTTCTGCCTGACTTATTTCACTTAGCATTGAAAGTCCATCCATGTTGTTGCAAGTGGCAAGGGTACATTCTTTTTTATGGAAGAATAATATTCCTGTTTGTGTGTGTGTGTGTGCAAATGTATAAGTTACACATTCATAGACATTCTTATACATTCACATCAGTGGACATTAAATTGCTTTGTAGTGAACATAATGGGGATGCATATATCTTTTCAAGTTTGCATTTTCATTTTGTTTGGATAAATTCTCAGAAGTGGAATTGCTGGATCAAAGCATAGTTCTATTTTTAATTTTTTGAGGAACCTCCATACTATCTTCCATAGTGGCTGCACCAATGTACATTCATCCAACAGTGCACAAGTCCCCTTTTCCCCACATCCTCACCAACACTTGTTATTTCTTGTCCTTTGATACTAGCTATTCTGACAGGTGTGAGGTGATACCTCATTGTGGTTTTGGCTTGCTTTTCGCTGATGATTAGTGATGTGGAGCATCTTCTCATGTACCTGTTGTCCATCTGTATGTCTTCTGTGGAAAAAATGTTTATTCAGATCCTCCACCCACTCTTTAATTGGATTTTTTTGTCTTGAGTCCTTGAGTTATGACTTATTTATATATTTTGGATATTAACCCCTTTTAAGATATGTGATTTGCAAATATTTTCTCCCATTCAGTAGGTTGCCTTTTCACTTTATTGATGGTTTATTCTGCTGTGCAGCTTTTTAGTCTGATATAGTCCCATTTGTTTATTTTTGCCTTTGTTACCCTTGCTTTTGGGTTAACACATCTTTACAATGAGAGAAAACAAAGAAGTTTGCCACTGTAAGACAGCCTAGAACCCAGGTCCTTTTATTCTAAGACTAATATGTCTTATAGCTCAATCTGCTCTCAAAATTTTGGATATAGATAGAACAGTGTTAGGTAATGCAATAATATTGAGGAAGCTTAAATTTCTTCAGTCTGTATTAAATATTCCTCACAAAATCTATTTTATCCTGTGCTTCAAATCAACCCCAGAAGGCTCTCTCATTTATTAATTCATTAATTGATAAGGAGTGGTACATAAATTTGTAAAACACAAGATATCATTGAAGTGTTTTGAAATAATAGTTATTCTTTGATCTATTTCCTGAATTTTTGGGGAGTATCAATAACATATTACTAAAGGCCGTATCATAATCTCATTACTTAAATCATAATTAAATTATGGACAACCAAATTGACAGGCCATACCCAGATTCAGAGATGATATGGAATCATGAAATTTCAGAATTTCTTTAAAATGTCGGTTTCAAACCAAGATGGTAAAAATCTTATCCAAGTCCATACCAGTCACTTTTTTTTAATAGTTTTCTTTTTCAGGTATTAGGTGATCCCAAGATAGGACTTTTAGTTATAGTTGCACATATCAACCTAGATATGCATTAAATGAAGGGTAGTTTAATAAAGGTGTGAGAGTGTATACCTAACAATGTTATTTGCTCAATTCCAGTTTCAAAGGTATTGAAAGATTATATATTGATTCTTGCTTTAAGACTGCTTACTTTAAAAAGACTAATTCAATACTAACCAGTTGAGGTTTTTGTTTGTATTCATATTCCCTCAAAGTCCAAATATTGTATTTCATTTTCAAAGGGATGAGCATAGTAGCATTTGTTGGTACCTACTTTGTAAAGCTCAACTGCTTTATAAAGTTTTGTCATTTTTATCACATTTAAATTTTCCAGTAATACCTGTCCTTACTCCTTAAAAGTACTTCTGAATGTATTATGGATCTATTTACCACAAAGAGTCAAGAATCTACAGAGAGAAACCATTTCACTCTTTAGGTAGGTATGGTAACATCACCACCCTAAAACCTTTGGCTGCTTTAAATCCTGAACAAAATTCCAATTATACAGAAAATGTATATAAATGTCTAGAAATGACTGAGAGAGAGAAATCACCTTTTAGCATGTGAGTGATGAGTACTGATGTTTATTATTCATTTTAATTGCTCTTCCATCCAAATGTGAATTTCCACAGGTGGGAAGATTTGGGGTACACAGGAATGCTTGTGACGTGACAGCTGGCTGCTACTAACTGCTTTGTGCCAGTTAGCAGTTTTCCTGGAATTGATTGGGGCTGATAGCCAATGGGTTTATCTTCTTAGAAAAATATGACATCTGTGTTAGATACAATTTAAAAGGAAACAGGTGTTATCAGAAATATTTCTCAAGTTGAAAATGTTGTGCCTAAAGGACAACAACAAAATAATTTGAACAGGAAATAATACGGTAATCTTTGGTGTATTAGAAGGACTTTGTATTAGTCGCCTATAGTCATTCCTTTATTTTGAACAATTTGCATGCATTAAATAAAATTAAACAAGTAGTGCCTGATATGTAGGAAGCATCCAAAAATGATACTTTTGTTTTATGACTTCTTTGAATGTACTCTTTTTTTTTTTAAGAGGAGGCCAAGATTGTTGTCCTTTTGGTACATAATTGAGGAAGTGTACGTTGAAAGAGGGAGCCGAAATTCTTACGACCCAGACTTGGACAAGAGTGAGATATTTAAAAAGCAAAATAAAACAAAACCTTTCATGTTTATTTCCTCATTCAATCAGCTAACATTTACTGAGCACATGGAGTATTACTGTATATAGGACATAGGTTAAATACAAATGTAAGCAAGATCAAAATAATACGTCAAAATCTAATCCACAAGAACGCCATAATAAATGAACAAACAGTTCCAATACAATATCAACAAATAAAGAATGTGCTAGGGAAGCAAAAATGAGTGATCAGTTAACTGTCAGTGTGGGTGTTGGTGAATGTCTCACATGAAGTGGTACAGAGCTGAGTCCTTTAGGGTATTTGCCAGGGTAAATAGGGAGGAAAGAGAATTATGGGCAATGGTCATGGCATTTGTAACATGAACAGAGAGCAAATATCATTAAAAGAACTATTAGAAAAATTTATTTTTAGAATTATTCAGATAATCCACTGATCCTGACTTCCTCATGCTCTCTGATGTTAAGGACTATCTTTATCAGCATGTGTAGGAATACTTAAGGAGCTAGCCAGGTTTATAGCAACTGAGAAGAAAAGGATAGTCTCTGGGTAAGAGTTCCTACAATAAACTTATGGCCCAATGTAAGAATTCAAACAATACTTTTAAGAAACCTATCCACTCAGTTGAAATCAGACATCCATATCCATTCATTGATACTCCATGTTAATTTGTTGCAAGTTAACTCTCAGGTCATCCTTGAAAAAAATTCCTCTTTTGTGCACCAAGCACATACTATCCACATACACTCAAACACACAGAATGTGGAAAAAAGAGACTCATATTTAGAACACTGCTTTCTTTACTAATATCATCAAATTTAAGATGGTTTCATGTGAAATAATCCTTTTCATTAGGCCATCTAAATGAATTTTCATATGTCAAACACTCAGGAACATTCAAATGAAAAGAGCCCTTTTCCTCCAAGTTTAGACTATTAACCTAATGGAGTTAGGCATCTTCTCATTTTTATGCCTCATTGGCCAGGTATCAGGTCTCATTAACACAATGAATAACAAGTTTTGCCTCCTTGTGTCATTAGTCTTTACCTAGAGAATATTAACTGTATTATCCCTTCATGTGTGAAAAAGAGATTTATAGTCAAATATCTTTATGAAACACTGGATTAAACCCAGTTGAGTAGGTTCCCTTACCACAGAAATTGCTGAAGCTTTGCTGTGATAAAATGCTAGTATGGATTATGAGTCTTTATGAAGAAATGCTATATAGTAGACAGTGCTTCCCCTTTTGTGTGGAAAAGGTGGGTGGATTACCTTTCCTTAGGAACTGACACTGGGAACCACTTCATTGTGGACCCCTTAATGTTTTCCCATTAGCACATTCAATGGCTTCACATGCATTACCACCAAATCACAGTCTGATTAATAATCTCCACACCGTATCTATTTCTCTTTTATTGTGGATGTTTAACAGTATATAAAATGGAAAACACTTGCTAAGTTTTTTCTGGCACACTGAATAAAGAATAGAAAAAAATTCATTTCCTTAAATTTTATAAATCAGTGGGCCTCTCCTAGCAAATGATCTCTATCCTCACACTGTTAAAGTCACATTAGTTCAGCTAAATGAAGTTCCCTGAGGCAAAAACAATAAATGGCCACTTTCTCATTCAGCTGCATGAAGATGACCTTCAATAGATATGACATCTCAGATTGATAGTCATTGCTGATAAAAGTAAAAAGTAGTGGCAAATTATTTTTTCAGAGGATGCATACATGCAAAATGAACTGACTAAAAATTTACATTCAAATAGAACAAAATGTTAATCCATATAACTTCTGGCAAACTTTGAGGAAAAATTAGCAAATACTCACTTAATGCTCTAAAAAATGGTGTTCTTGATAGATGTAAATTATGTGTAATTATGAAGAATTAAATTCTCATAAAATTCAAGTGTTATTTATTCCATAAATTGAGACAAGCTCATAACCATGGCACTGTATACACATTATATCCATTTCCCTCTAAATCACTAATTTATATGTGTCATATCCTTCACTAAAATGAATTAATCTACTACAAAAACTGTTTCATCTTGACCAATATTTACATTTTATATCACTTACTCTTAAAGCTCATACAGAATCATTAATTTCCTTCTATTCTACTCTGAAATATTTGTGTATCAACTAATAAATAGCCAATCAGAGAATTCCATTAAAATGTGAGTCACTGCAAGTAAAGATACTTTTTTTCTTTTTTTTTCCATAAGGAAAGGCTTTATTTGCAGTTTCTTAATAAATGTGACTTCTAAAGAGTTTTCCTAACCTGTACATTTAGGTAGTAAATGCCTCTGATAAAGGCAAGAGGTATAATAAAAATGAGTTCATTATGGAATAAACAAGAGATCAATTATTAAATGGACTGTTTTCTCCCTTGATGAAGACAGAAGTCTGACTATAAAAACAGCCTACACATATACTGATTTTATGGCTTTATACATTACTATACCTTTTTTTTTGGTATCATTAACATACAATCACATGAGCAACACTGTGGTTACTAGATTCTCCCCATTGTCAAGTTCCCATCACATACCCCATTATAGTCACTGTCCATTAGCACAGTAAGATGTTATAGAGTCACTACGGGTCTTCTCTGTGCTACACTACCTTCCCTGTGCCCCCCCCACTACATTATGTGTGCTAATCGTAATGCCCCATATTCCCCTTCTCTCTCTCTTCCCACCCACCCTCCCTAGTCCCTTTCCCATTTGGTAACTGTTAGTCCGTTCTTGGGTTCTGTGAGTCTGCTGCTATTTTGTTCCTTCAGTTTTTGCTTTGTTCTTATACTCCACAGATGAATGAAATCATTTAGTACTTATCTTTCTCCGCCTCACTTATTTCACTGAGCATAATACCCTCTAGCTCCATCCATATTGTTGCAAATGGTAGGATTTGTTTTTTTCTTATGGCTGAATAATATTCCATTGTGGATATGTACCACCTCTTCTTTATCCATTCATCTACTGATGGACACTTAGGTTACTTCCATTTCTTCACTATTGTAAACAGTGCTGCAGTAAACATAGGGGTGCAAGTGCCTTTTTGAAATTGGGCTCCTGAGTTCTTAGGGTAAATTCCTAGAAGTGAAATTCCTTGGTCAAATGGCATTTCTATTTTTAGTTTTTTGAGGAACCTCCATACTGCTTTCCACAATGGTTGAACTAATTTACATTCCCACCAGCAGTGTAGGAAGGTTCCCCTTTCTCCACATCCTCACCAACATTTGTTGTTGTTTGTCTTTTGGAAGGTGGCCATCCTAACTGGTGTGAGGTGACATCTCATTGTGGTTTTAATTCGCATTTCTCTGATGATTAGCGATGTGGAGCATCTTTTCATGTGCCTGTTGGCCATCTGAATTTCTTCTTTGGAGAAGTGTCTGTTCAGATCCTCTGCACATTTTTTAATTGGATTATTTGCTTTTTGTTTGTTGAGACACATGAGCTCTTTATATATTATGGATGTCAACCCTTTATCGGATATGTTATTTATGAACATATTCTCCCATACTGTAGAATGCCTTTTTGTTCTACTGATGGTGTCCTTTGCTGTACAGAAGCTTTTTAATTTGATATAGTCCCACTTGTTCATTTTTGCTTTTGTGCCCCTTACCTAGTGAGATATGTTCATGAAGAAGTTGGTCGTGTTTAGGTTCAAGAGAGTTTTGCCTGTGTTGTCTTCTAAGTGTTTTATAGTTTCATGACTTACATTCAGGTCTTTGATCCATTTCGAGTTTACTTTTGTGTATGGAATTAGACAATAATCCAGTTTCATTCTCTTACACGTAGCTGCCGTGTTTTTCAAACACCAGCTGTTGAAAGCCTGTCATTTCCCCATTGTATATCTATGGCTCGTTTATCGTATATTAATTGACCATATATGCTTGGGTTAATATCTGGCCTCTCTATTCTGTTCCACTGCTCTATGGGTCTGTTCTTGTGCCAGTACCAAATTGTCTTGATTACTGTGGCTTTGTAGTAGAGCTTGAAGTTGGGAAGCAAGATCTCCCCAGCTTTATTCTTCCTTCTCAGGATTTCTTTGGCTATTCGGGGTCTTTTGTGTTTCCATATAAATTTTAGAACTATTTGTTCCAGTTCGTTGAAGAATTCTGTTGGTATTTTGATAGGGATTGCATTGAATCTGTAGATTGCTTTAGGCAAGATGGCCATTTTGACAATATTAATTTGTCCTATCCATGAGCCCGGAATGTGTTTCCATTTAGTGGTATCTTCTTTAATTTCTCTCATGAGTGTCTTGTATTTTTTAGAGTATAGGTCATTCACTTCCTTGGTTAGGTTTATTCGTAGGTATTTTATTCTTTTTGATGAAATTGTGAATAGAATTGTTTTCCTGATTTCTCTTTCTGCTACTTCATCTTTAGTGTATAGGAATGCAACAGATTTCTGTGTATTAATTTTGTATCCTGCAACTTTGCTGAATTCAGATATTAGTTCTAGTAGTTTTGGAGTGGATTCTTTAAGGTTTTTTATGTACAATATCATGTCATCTGCAAATAGTGACAGTTTGGCTTCTTCCTTAGCAATCTGGATGCCTTTTATGTCTTTGTGTTGTCTGATTGCCATGGCTAGGACCTCCAGTACTAGGTTAAATAGAAGCTGGGAGAGTGGGCATCCTTGTCTTGTTCCTGATCTTAAAGGAAGACTTTAAGTTTCTCACTCTTAAGTATAATGTTGGCTGTGGGTTTGTCATATATGGCCTTTATGATGTTGAGGTACTTGCCCTCTATACCAATTTTGTTAAGAGTTTTTATCATGAATGGATGTTGAATTTTGTCATATGCTTTTTAAGCATCTATGGAGATGATCATATGGTTTTGTCCTTTTTTTTGTTGATGTAGTGAATGATGTTGATGGATTTTCGAATGTTGTACCATCCTTGCATCCCTGGGATGAATCCCACTCGATCATGATGGATGATCTTTTTGATGTATTTTTAAATTTGGTTTGCTAATATTTTGTTGAGTATTTTTGCATCTATGTTATCAGGGATATTGGTCTGTAGTTTTCTTTTTTTGTGGTGTCTTTGCCTGGTTTTGGTATTAGAGTGACACTGGCTACACAGAATGAGTTTGGAAGTATTCTGTCCTCTTCTATATTTTGGAAAACTTTAAGGAGGATGGGTATTATGTCTTCTCTAATGTCTGATTAAATTCAGCGGTGAGCCCATCTGGTCTGGGAGTTTTGTTCTTGGGTAGTTTTTTATTACAGATTCAATTTCATTGCTGTTATTTGGTCTGTTTACATTTTCTGTTTCTTCCTGGGTCTGTCTTGGAAGGTTGTATTTTTCTAGAATGTTGTCTATTTCCTCTAGGTTTTCCAGTTACCATATAGTTTTTCATGGTATTCTCTAATAATTCTTTGTATTTCTGTGGTGTCCGTAGTGATTTTTTCTTTCTCATTTCTGATTCTGTTTATGTGTGTAGATTCTCTTTTTCTCTTAATAAGTCTGGCTAGGAGTTTATCTGTTTTGTTTATTTTCTCAAAGACCCTCTCTTGGTTTCATTAATTTTTTCTATTGTTTTATTCTTCTCAATTTTATTTATTTCTTCTCTGATCTTTATTATGTCTCTCCTTCTACTGAATTTGGGCCTCATTTGTTCTTCTTCTTCCAGTTTCAATAATTGTGAATTTAGACTATTCATTTGGGATTGTTCTTCCTTCTTTAAATAAGCCTGGATTGCTGTATACTTTCCTCTAAGAACTGCCTTCTCTGCGTCCCACAGAAGTTGGGGCATTATGCTGTTTTTTTCATTTGTCTCCATGTATTGCTTGATCTCTGTTTTAACTTGGTCATTGATCCATTAATTATCTAGGAGCATGTTATTAAGCCTCCATGTGTTTGTGGGCCTTTTTGTTTGCTTTGTACAATTTATTTCTATTTTTATACCTTTGTGATCTGAGAATTTGGTTGGTAAAATTTAAATATTTTTTAATTTACTGAGGCCTTTTTTGTGGCCTATTATGTGGTCTATTCTGGAAAATGTTCTGTGTGCACTTGAGAAGAATGTGCATCCTGCTGCTTTTGGTGGAATCTTGTATAGGTGTCTGTTAGGTCCATCTGTTCTAATGTGTTGTCCAGTGCCTCTGTGTCCTTACTTATTTTTTGTCTGGTTGATCTGTTCTTTAGAGTAAGTGGTGTGTTGAATTCTCCTAAAATGAATGCATTGCATTCTATTTCCCCCTTTAATTCTGTTAGTATTTGTTTCACATATGTAGGTGCTACTGTGTTGGATGCATAGATATTTATAATGTTTATATCCTCTTTTTGGAATGACCCCTTTATCATTATGTAACGTCCTTCTTTTCTCTTGTTACTTTCTTTGTTTTAAAGTCCATTTTATCTGATACAACTACAGCAACACCTGCTTTTTTTTCCCTATTGTTTCCATGAAATATCTTTTTCCATCCCTTCACTTTTAGTCTGTGTATGCCTTTGGGTTTGACGTGGGTCTCTTTTAGGCAGAATATAGACGGGTCTTGCTTTTTTATCCATTCTGTCGCTCTGTGTCTTTTGATTGGAGCATTCAGTCCATTTGCATTTAGGGTGGTTATCGATAGGTATGTACTTATTGCCATTGCAGACTTTGCGTTCGTGGTTTCCAATGGTTCAAAGGCAGCTTCTTTACTATCTAACCATGTAACTTTAACTCACTTATTAGCTTTTATAAACACAGTCTGATGATTCTTTATTTGTCTCCCTTCTTATTCTTTCTCCTCCAATCTTTATATGTTAGGTGTTTTATTCCCTACTCTTTGTGTTTCCCTTTACTGACTTTGTGGGTAGCTGACTTTATTTTGCAATTAGTTCATATTTAGTTGTTCTACTTCTTCTGCTGTGGTTGTATTTTCTCTCATGACAGCTATTTAGCCTTAGGAGCACTTCCATGTTGAACAGTCCCTTTAAATTACACTGTAGAGATGGTTTGTGGGAGGTAAATTCCCTCAACTTTTGCTTATCTGGGAATTGTTTAATCCCTCCTTCAAATTTAAATGATAGTCTTGCTGGATAGAGTATTCTTGCTTCAAGGCACTTCTGTTTCATTGCAGAAGATACTTTCTTATAAATTCTTGGCAAACAGAGCAGAGAACATTAGGCTGGCTGGCTGCATTCAAAGTGAAACAGAATTCTAAAAACTATTTGAATTGAAGATCTACTTTCAGCAATTGTGGAGTGGCTCTGACAATCCTGTCAGAAATCACAACTATAAACTGTGGAAAAAATATTTTAAAACTACCTGAAAGTGCTGGAGAGTGGCAAAATCAGACAGAAATTGAAATGTTGATATTTTGAAAATGGGAGCACCAATGAATGAGGTTCTCTTTTGTACAGCTCTTCACCTTGTGGAGACACACACCAGTCAATGCCAACTGGGGTGGTTGAAATGCAGATAGAGAATCCACAGTGTTGCTAGCAGGAGAAACAGAGGAAAAAGTTTTTAAGGTGACCACAGCAGTTGGAAAGTAAAAGGAGAAATACGAAAAGGAGAGAAAGAAGGAGGGGAAGTCCCATGTTCTGGATATAAACTGCCCAAGTTTCTGGCTGACCCCCTACACTATGCATGTGAGGGCTAGTCTATAAGGAGCCCAGCCAAGCCAACGGAGCTGAACAGATTTCAGTGCCGTGCATCAAAAGGAAGCAGGATTGGATACTGGATTCAGCCAAGTTAACTGCTTGCTAAAAACCAAAGAAGCAAATAAAAAAAAAATCAATAATCTTCCAAGAAATATATTAGAATAAATTCTGTGTAATACCCAATGTCCAAGTGTTCAGGATATAATTAAAAATTATTGTGCATGCAAAGAAACAGGAAAACATGGCCAATACTCAAGAGAAAAGGCAATATAAAGATAGCAAACGTTAAATGTTTCAGCTGTAATAGCAGGCAAAAATTTTAAATCCATGATTATAACTGTGCTTAAGAATAAAAGGAAATATCCTTGCCATGAATGAATGAATAGGAAATCTCAGCAGAGAAACAGAAGCTATTAAAAAGAACAAAATTGAAACTTAAGAATCAAAAATGACAATTACTAAACTATAAAAATTAGTCAGAAAGTATGGGCAGATCAAAGATGACAAAGGTAAGGGTCAGTGGTTCTGACAATAGAGTAACTGTAATTTTCTACAGAACAAGGAGAAAAAAATTAGAAGACAATTAAGAAAGTCTCATGGACATGTGACACAGTATCAAGAGATCTCTCCTACATGTCTCCAAAGAAAAGAGAAAGGACTGATATAGAAAAATTATCTGAAGAAATGATGCCAAAGTATCCCCAAATTTGTTTTAAAAAATTACAAGTTGAAGAAGCTTAGCAAACCAAAGAAAGACATATCTGAGAGGGTTTCCAGTTCCATGTGTAAAGAGCTGGAAGTCACCACTCTGCCTAACAATAAAAAGCTCAAGGAACTGAAAATCAATAACTCCTTGGATTCTTGAGAGGGGAGGACACAGGGCGAATCACTGCCCTAAGATTAGAAAGACAGGCAGATAGAGGTGAATTACCAATGAAAAGGCTCATGACCTGACGCCTAGGAAGCAGTGCCTGGGTAGGAAAACCTGAACTCTAATTGATGAATTACAGGAGGCCCAGTGTGGGCAACTCTGAGAGTAAAAAATTCCAGGGGGACCCAGTCAAAGGGAGTATTGTGAGATTTATCCCCAGGAGCTTAACCGGGTTCCCACAGTAAATATCAGAGAATTAATCCCCTCCTGCTTCCAGCGGGGGGAAGGAATAGGAATGGTTTAGAAGTATATCAAAGCACTCTGTTCTTGACAAGGCCTGCCCTCAGGTGAAAGGTGTTAACAAAAGCCTAACTCCCTGGTTACTACCTGAGCCTAACTGACTTGGAAAAGGGAAATGTCCAGTCAGCTCTAGTCTTCCAGGTGGGAGGAGGGAAATACCCAACTTAGCCATTCTCACCTTGTCCCACCTATGGAGGAAAGAAAAAAGAAAAACTGTACAAACTTGAAAAATTCACAGCCTAGATGCATAGGCTTTCCAAAAGACTGAGACCTGAATTGTAGGACTGAAAGATGCTTTTTATCTTTTCCCACATCTTTCTATCACATTATTAAGTGCCCCCTTATAGCAGGTACTTTCAAATAGTATGTCAGGTCTTGCTATCAAGAAAAAATGAAAAGGCATCCTGAAAGGCAAAAAATACAATTTGAATAGACAGAGCAAGCATCATAAACAGACATGGGAGTGATTTTGGAATTATAAGACTGGCAATTTACACAATGGTGATTACCATACTAAGGGCTCTAATGGATAAAATAGCATGCAAGAACAGATGGACATGGGCAGAAATAGAAATCCTTAAAAAGGACCAAAAAAAAAGTCAGAGATCAAAAAAACACTATACTAGAAACGGAGAATGCTTTTGATGGGCATTATTAGTAGAATGGTCATGTCTGAGGAAAGACTCCCTGAGCTAAAAGATAAACAGAATCCTTGAAAACCAAAAAGCAAAGAGAACAAAGACTGAGAAACAGAACTGAATATCCAAGGACTGTGGGATAACCACAAAAAAAGGTGGGATAATGACACAATGGGAATATCAGATGGAGAAGAGAGAAACAGGAAATATTTGAAACAATAATAACTGAGAATGTCTCAAAACTAGTGTCAGACACCAAAGTCCAAGGCATGTAAATACATCTCAAAAGTACCAGAAGTATGAACAGGATCAGTCATACAACATACCCTAGACTTCTATGTGCAGGAAAAGTATCTCTTATGAATAAAGCAAAGACATTTTCAGACAAATGTACTTGTTTTTTCTAGTTGTAATATTTTTAGAAAGTAAATTTGACTTTAAGATTGAGAAATAAGATTTCATTTTATAATAGTATAGACTAGCAGAAACATAAAGAAGAGGAAAAAGAAAGAGTAGTTGATAAGACAGTACTATTTAGATATTCAGACAACCTTTCTTACCTCAATTGATACCAGTTACTTAAGACTTGCAAACTTTTGAATATTAGGTTTTCTTATTCTAGAAACAGACATAATGTACTATATACTCCCCATGAGCTTTCTGATATTTAGATAAGTAATATATAACTACATGTACCAGGTAAAAGAGCAAAACTTTGGTGATCCCTTTTATATATTCTTGTAGTATCAACTTTGTGCACACACATGTCCATATTTTGCTTAAACATTTAAGGTTCATTAATGTGTTTGATTCATTTTAGCTAGTACTTCAGTGACCTATCTTTTAGATTTTCTTTATAAAAAAGAATATAAATAGATGCAAAGATATCTGAACACAGATCCTAATACCTGGAGTGGCAAAGCAGAAAACCCAAACCTTTTAAAACAGACATCTTGACGTCCTAAACATAGCTAAAGGGGGTCCACAGACCCTTTGACATTGTTCACAGAAATATTTTATATCTGTGTCAGATCTTTCACAGAGATAACAAAATTCTCAATGGTATTTTAGACACAATTTGTTTAAGACCCTAACAAAATAGATTGTATCAATTACTACCAATGACAAAAGTACTTTGAAAATTATAAAGCACTATACCAAGAAAAGTATCAATGACATAGTGTCTCACATCATAGGGTTCCACCACCATATGCATAAATAGATAAATATCTGTCAGATATATTGATTATATTTGGGGGAAAAGTATGACTCCTTAAATATTTTCCCCATGATCTATTGTTATCTGATACCTGAAGTTTTTTTAGACAGAGCTTAAAATTGTACTGTAATATAAGTTCCAGCTTTTATCTATATGATACACAGGCCTCTGTTAACTAAAGTTGGATTTAATTAACTCAATTATTAATGTCTTTATATCACATTCTAATAGCACAGTCACCTTCTCTATTGAATAAATTATTCTAAACGTATAAACAAGCTCTCTGCACACTCAAACCTGCAGGAGATGGAGCCAAGGCTTTAAACTTGCAATTATCTCTTTATCTCTGTAAATATGGAAAAGAAAGACTATGTATACTGTAAGTAAGCTTGAGCTTTGTCATCCCTTTCTTGGATGGACTACAGCATGTAACTTGATGAGCAAGAAAGGATAGTTAGACAAATTTCCACTTTTTGTGTAAATCTTGCTCTCAGATTTCATTGTTTCATAGTGAGGACATTACTCCACATATCTCACCTCCTCACCTCACTTATGTATCCCAGCTTCCCAACCTAAGCGGGCAAGAATCAGAAATGAAGTGTATAGGGCCTTGAACTTCCCGGCTCTATTCCCTCACCTTCATCTTCCACCAATCTACAGAATGAAACCAAGTCCCGCTTCTGTTCCCATCTAGCTCCCTTACCCTACTCACGATTCTTTGGCTGACCACACTCACAGACCCTGTCCTAACTTTCTTATTTCATCCTTATTTCTAATGCCCATGGCCAGCCACTCTCTTTTCAGTGGAAGTGAAAACTGGAGTCATAAAACATGAAAAGGGCCAATAACAGGGAATCTTGGCCAAATGGTAAAAAATTATGTTCATAAAAAGTAGCATACTCTGCTGTCATTAAAGTTAGGTAATAGGTTAATAAAATTCACATGGAAGGATGATTTTTAAAAAGTTGAAAAAAACAAGTTAAAAGTATGATTTCATTTTCATGAAGAAAATGCCTTATGAGTGTATATGTCAAAAGTTTAGAAAATTATATAATACTTTCAACTGATTATCTCTAAGCATTAGGATTATGGGCTCATTTTTCTTTTAAAAAGATCATTTTTTGTTTCCTAGTTTTAATGAACAGTTATTAATATACATTTTTTATTTTATGAGACATAAATAAGACAAAGCCATTGTTCTCAAATCTTGTTTTTAAAACAAAATCATGTCTATAGAGCCAGAGGTAAGATTGAGAAGATTTGTTAGAGTACACAGATTAATCTTGGAAAAACTCCTAAAAATCCTACTTCAAGTAATTAATATCTGATATGCCCTAGCTCAAGCAATTAAAAGTACCTTCCAATAATTAAGGTTAATTGAAGCCACTTGGAAGCATGGATAATTGGGAATGGATTATATATGTAACATATTTTATATATACTTATAATTACATATGATAGATAACTATATACTATAAATCATATTATATATATTATTTATATATTTTTGTATGTATATATACTAAAAATTTCAACAAATAATGACATTTAAATCTGTTTATAAAAATAATACTGTAGGTCAGAACAAAACTCATTTATCATTTCAAACATCTCCTGTGTGTCCTATGGAGAAATAAGTAAGCTTATTCTTGGTTCACTAACTTCCCTCAGAGTAAACAACTATTATTGTTTCATGATTCAGAGGAGCAAGGTAACTCATGGCAAATTCCATGTAATCAGCTGGTAAGTAGCACTTATCCTGAATAGGTCTTAGGGAATTAGGTGATTACCAATCAAGTAAATTTTACTATACTCAAATTGCCAAGGTTAATTTGTTCTAATTCATGCACTGAGTAAACCTCAACACCTCCTAAAGCAGAACTCTACTGCCAGCAGTTCTTTATCTGATATTTTGTAGGATCCTTGCCAGCCTTCAAAAACAGGAAATGGCTCCCTAGAAATGACTGCTAACAAGATTCCACACTGCAAGACAGACTTGAGGGTTACCCCTTTATGGCCTCAGCTACCCAATGAATAAATGAAGGTAAGAGCAACAAGGTAAGAAAGGAATGTTCTTTCTCCGTTAATACTTTTAATAGATAGTCATGAACAGAATGTTGGTAGAAATGAACATTAAAGGTATTTATGGTATGGGCTCAGAAAGAAATGAGGAAAAATATCATTGTTGGAGGACGAGTGATCCTTTTTAGTCACAGATGATGTGGCTGAATTATCTTGCAGTTATGTAGAAAACAGAACTTATAAGTGAGGAACATGGATGTTTAGCTGAGATTTCAAGGGAAGTGTTGAGGGCATGACCAGGTTTCTTTTTTGTTCTATTAGTGAAATATGTGAATAACAAGATGAATTGAAAAATGAAATGTTAAGCAAAAAGGAACCAACATTTGATAATTTAGAAAATACTCAGCTTGTCCAAATTATAAAGACACTAAAGTTACATTTGCTATTAGGAAAGTGTGCTCTGGAAGTAAAACTATATTTTTATTGAATATCAGCATGTATTTATTGAAGAGAATAAGTGTATGACTCAGACCCACTCAACCATCTCAACAGAAGCCAGGAACAGAGATGGCATAATCCAAGAAAGAGCTACAGAGAATAAAGATGGGATATTTCAGGAAAGATCTGTGCAGGACCCTTTTGTCTAAAGATGTGAATCTCCATGGCATACAAAGGGAGACCCATTAGGTTTTAGAGCGTGTTGTATCAGTAGAAAGTTTGGATTGAAAGGGACAGAGACAGGACCAAATAAAAGAGAGGTTTTCAGACTTCTAAAATTCTACAGCAGGAAATGTGCTGATACTGTTATGCAGGCACATACCTATATTAACCATCAAGAAACAGGAAGAATGATGCAGAAGAATAGAGGTCTACAGAGACATGGGCTACACAGCAGAGCCATGGACCCAGAGGGCAGACCTCTGAGCCACAAGGCATTATTCCCAGGCCTTGAAATCTCAAAGAGATTGGTTTCTGGGTTTTGAAGTTGGTTAGAACTAGTAACTCCTTTATTCCTTCTATTTTTTCCCTTTTGGAATAGGAATGTTTATAACTGTTATCGTATCCCTAGTCCGTCCTTGTATCTGGGAAGTAGATAGCTTGTTTTCCAATTTCACAGGTCCACAACCTGGGACAAGTTTTGCTCCATGATGAATTGTACCCAGTATCTTACCCAGACCTGATTTAGGTGATTTAGATGATATTTGGGACTTTTGAGCTGATGATGTTTAGATGAGATTTTGGACTTTAGAGTTAATGGTGTAATATGTTGAAACTTTGGGGACTGTGTGATAGGGTGAATGCACTTTGTGTGAGGGGAAGATGTAAATTTGTGAAGACTAGAGGATGAACTGTAGTGGACTGAATGGTGGTCCCAAGAAGATATATTCACATCATTATCCTCAGAACCTCTGAATGTTACCTTTTTTTTGGAAAAAAGAGTCTTGTAGATGGAATTAAATTAAAGATCTTGAGATAAAGAGATCATCTGCATCATGAGTGTGCCCTAAATCAAATGATAAGTGTCCATAACAATGGTATTTGTGGTAATTTATTATAGCAGTGCTAGGAAACTCCACATACCTCACCTCCTCACCTCACTTATGTTTCCCAACTCCCCAAGGTAAGTGGGGCAAGAATCAGAAATGAAGTTTATAGTGCCTTGTACTTCCCTGCTCTATTCCCTCACTTTCATCTTACTATAGACCTTGACTGGGAACTCGGGGAGAGAAGCCTCATTGTTTTGGTTATTGTAGAGCTTCTATCACGCTGGGTGCAAGAGTTAGGGTGGGAGAAGCAGATCATACTTTTGATAGCAGTATACATAGCAGGCACAAGTGACATATACTCATTATTCTCACTGAGTTTTTGCAGATTCTCTTGAACAAATGTTTCTTTATCTGCTGAATGACCCTAGAACAATCCCCAGATAACTTACATAGGGTTCCTTCATAATTGTAGCCACTTAAGGTAGTTTTGTTGAGGAGCTGACGTGCAGAACTCCTCACACAGGCATTGCAGAAGTTGATCTCCACAAGCTTGGTGTTCATCCCTGCCTAACTCAGGTTGAAACAATACAAATAAGTAAAACATATTTCAGTTAAAATAACCATATACTTTATAAATATATGGTCTTATTTACTCACATGCTTTTGAAAAAAACTAAAATATGTTACTCTACTTCACAGACTCATCTGGTGAAAACATAAAAATGCAATTTGCTTAAAATGAAGTAATCTTCAGCAAACTTATCAAGTTTTTTTTTAACTCCCAATGGTGTATTCAAATAGTGTGATCTCAAATAGTGTGATCTTACTCTTACAGTCTTCTAAGCAAAGGCCCTCATATTCTTTAGGTATAGGTAAAACTGCTTTTTTCAAAAAGAAAATAATTTTAGCTCTGCCTTTTTATAGTCTTTGTAAGCATATTGTATAATATTCTATGAGGGCTAAATATGTCGGGCTTTAAATTTTTCATAACTCCAACCAAAAAGATAAAAAATCTACATCACCATCTGCTTGGTTTTAATCTAAATAATGCACATCTCTTTTCAATCAACCACCAGAATTCTTTCACTTTAGGTACTCTTAGGAATGTTAATATTTTATTGTCTTTTTCCAAGTCCTGTACAGAGCACTATAGCAGTGATTGATATTACAGAGAACTCTGCTAGAAGCTATTTATCTAGTTTCTAAAATCTTAGAACACTATTCCCAAATCAATTCATATCTTAAAAAGTTACAAGCATAAAATATATACCATTTATAAAAATGTTAGACATAATCTCTCCACTTGACTAATGTCAATGATAAGAAAAAACACCTAATGAATATCTTTACATTTTTGGTATTATGCATTCAAATAAATTATATCATGCAATGTCTCTTTTTCATTGCTGTAACAACTACATCTTTATGTAATAGTAATTTGTTGTAGATTCCCAGAAACTAGGTGGTCCATGAGCCTTTTAATCACACTCCTTAAATATTTGATTACATCATGGAGCCATTAAGATTAATTAATAGTCAAAAATCATTTTGAGTTTTAAGAGTGTCAGAACAGTCTAGTCATTATTAATTTATATTGAGAAATGCAAGACACTATGAAAGAAAATTGAACACTTTCCAAAGACCAGGTGCATTTAAAAATGTTAGTACACATGTGCTGATAAGGTCTATTTCATTCTAATCTAAAAAAATTATGGTTCTTCCACTAGTAAAATGATTTATTACTTTAAAAAATTAAATTAGAATAATTAGCAAGTATTTATTTTTTCAATACAAGACTCAGTGTACAAAGTTTGGGCAATTCTTATGTTTTGGAGGTTTACCTGAAGGAATAGTGTGTCTTCCAAATCTCTACCAGTATATTACATATTTATTGTGAAAGGTATGATGGAGGCTACAAATACTTTTTTATTAAATTATTTGGGTTTTCAGGAGAAGCATAAAACCTAAAGCATTCTAATTGTAAATAATAACAGCAATTCCAAGACCAACCTAGAAGAGTTTGGGAGTAATGGAGCTATGACATTTCAACTATCTTAAATAACTCTCTGGTCTTCTTCTGAATTTTTGAAGAACTTTATCTCCTAGATAGTTTTCCTGAATTAACCAAAGTCTGAAAATTTGGTTTCTGATGTTAAATGTAAAAATTCCTGAGAGGTGGAAAAGTGTAAATCTCATGTCTCATTTGCATTGCCCTATGAAATTTAGCCAATAAACAAGGATTATCTGAGGTGAAATGACAACTTTAGGCTGCTTCTGTTTTCTAAACATTCCTAATATGCTAAAAAGCATGAAGATATAGAAAATAGTTAAATTTATTATTTTAAAAAAATGTGTATAAGTAATAAATTGACCCTTTAGAACACCTACACCCATAAATACAATGATCTTATGCATACATTATTTGAAAAGA